>FLSR01000196.1:316889-333846 GCA_900092035.1 Leuciscus waleckii
CTGGCCTGTGTGTGTGTGTGTGTGTGTGTGTGTGTGTGTGTGTGTGTGTGTGTGTGTGTGTGTCTCACCCTCTCTGCAGGCTTCAGCACACTCCTCTGCATTGGTCACCAGCTGCTCTGCGTTCTGTACGATGGAGGGTAAACGCGCATACCAGTTCCGCACCACGTCCTGCACACACACACACTCTCTGTCACGTCACCACACCGCCATCTAGTGTATGGCAGCACACTGATTTCCGTCTCCACCTAGTTCTATAATTTCCCTTTCTTATCTTCATGACTGCAAAGTCTCTGTGTAAATCCTGCTGTTCTAAAGGCATTTGGCTGAAATCTAGAAGTTTCAGTGATGCTGCACGACTGGCAGATTAATTCTCACATCCTCTGGCGTGTTAATTGTGGAAAGACTGATTGATGTGCTCCTCAACATCCAACGCATGCTTTCCATTTGCATACAAATTGAGTGTGGGGAGCAATTGTGTAATTTTAAAGTGAAGACTTCATGAAACAATTTATTTCTTGGAAGTTTCACAGTCTTCTAAGGCCTGTATGTCTCTAAATGTGCAAAACGTCTCTGTTTTCATGATTTTTTTAAACGTTCTCTTTCAGCTAATGGCAGATCTTTTGGCCTGTTGAAGGTTACTGTTGTGCCTCTTTGCTGGTGTAATGATTATGCATTGATATTTAACAGGCAATAAAGAAGAGCAGAAGAATTAGCTGCTATCAAACACATCTAAATAGCTACTACCATACTGCAGTGAACATATTTTCTTAATGGATGGAATACCAGGATGACCAACATTGAAATGTGTACCTTATAACAGAAGATAATGAATCCCATTATGAAAAGCACCCAACTTCACCTTCTATTTCCAGGGTGTTGAATGAACTGGATGAGAAATGTTAGCTGGGGTTGTTAACAGGTGCTCCTCGACTCATTATTTAACAAGACATCCAATATTTAGAATGCAAAATGACTTTCTCAAAGAAAATAATTACTGAAAACTGGATGGTGCTTGTTGGATTTAACAAGCAATCATACTGTGTATCATACTGTATTGTAAATGTGTATCACAGCATAATGCCTTGCATTTCACATAGTCACTAACAAACTATCCTGAAATATACCAAAAGTTTGGGGTTATTAACAATATATAAATATAGAGAAATAATTCATACTTTTATTCAGCAAGGATGCATTAAATTGATCAAAAGCCAGGACGATGACCCACAATGGAGTCAAGGGAGGAGGGAGCCATGGTGGATACTTGGCTGAAGACACCAGGGGGACAACTGACGGAGACGAAGCCGATCAAGATGGAGACCCAGTTAGAGCTGAAGAGCCGATGAGCCCACGCAACACAGATGGCTCTGGAGATGGAGGTGGAGCCGGAGCCGCAGTGATGAGTGTCTGAGGTGGAGCCAGGGTGCCAGAGGACTGAGGAGAAGCCGGTGTGACTGAAGACCAATGTGGAGCAGGAGGGAAGGCGGAGTCAGGCGACGCTGAAGGGATGGAGGACGAAGCATAGCATGGCCCTTAAGTCCATGGCGCTGGCAGAGCGACGTCTGACTAAGGTGTAGCCGGGGGGACGAGGGAGCTCGGTGGAGCCGCAAAGACAGTGGTCCCAGTTGGGGCCGAGGAAGGGGAGCAGCCAAGTTAGAGCCAACTGGTCGCTGAGCCGAGGTGGAATGATGGGCTTGCCGGCTGGAGGTGGAGCCAGGGGATCATTGTGCTGAGGCGGAGCTGGAGACTGGAAGGCCCAAGGTGGATCGGTGGATTGGCTCACACACCCGGTCAGACTCTCTGTGGGGCTCCGCCCCCGGGGCGATGGTATGCTCAGTCCTCTTTACTATCTCATGCATCGTGGCAGGCTCAGGTTCACTGTCTGCGGTGGGCTCTGGCGTTCACACCGTGCAGTGTGTGGTGACTGGCTAGGCTCTGGGCCTGGAGTGGGGCTGGTGATGTTCTCCGCTGGGCAGATAATGAACGCCGGTCACCCACTCTACAAATGCAGCAAAATCCTCTCTGCGACCGCTCACTGGAAGGCGTGCCTTGGACTGAGCGGTCCTGATAGTGAGTTAGACATACCAGATCTAAAAAGTTCCTTATATGGTCCTCCAGCGAGCGGCCATTCTGTTCCAGGCAGAGTAGTTGGATGGCTGGTAGGTCCAATTGAATAGGAGAGAAAATGAAAAAAAGAGGAAAGAAAAACAACGCAAAAAAAAAAAAGAATCCTGTGTTAGGTTTGGTATTCTGTCACATTATGGCTGTAATGAGTGCATGAGCGAGCATTCTTTAATTCAGTAATCCAAACACAGCAATCCACAGGAGAATATCACAAGGAGAAAATAACCACATAATCATAAACATACCAGACAATGAACAGACAGAACTCAGGGTTTAAATACACAGGGAGAGTAATCAAAATAAGTACGAACAGGTACAAATTAAATCAGTAACTAATTAGGGCAAAAAGATCACAGGCAAACCAGAACAGGAAACACAGTGAAAACAAAACAAAAACAGACAGTTTTCAACATTATAATAATCATAAATGTTTCTTGAGCATCAAACCATCATATTAGAATGATTTCTGAAGGATCATGTGACACTGATGACTGGAGTTATGATGTTGAAAATTCAGCTTTGATCACAGGAATAAATTACATTTTACAATATATTCAAATAGAAAACTTTTATTTTAATTTGTATTAATATTCCACAATATTACAGTTTATCAAGTTATACATGAATTATCATATATTTGCAATCTGTATGTTGCTCACACACAAAAAATGCTTCTTTTGAATGGCAGTCAATAGAGAAAGATCCTTTTTAGTAGTAAAGGTCAAAGGTTCTTAGGGTCTGAAACATTATTATTTGAACTGACTATCAAAAATTATTACAGAATGTAGAAATTTGAAGCAGTTTATAAATAAAAGCTATGGTGCCGAAACAAGTAATACTAACAAGTCTCTGTTTCTCTTTCTGGCTTTGTCGTTACAGTCTGATGATCTGGATCCCTTCCAGGACATTTTAGAGGACAGTGCATACACTACTGATGTCGGCATTCCCAGTCCCAAACCAAAATTTCCGCCTTGCAAAGAAAGCAAAAAGGACCTGATAACGTAAGCAAGACTGATATGATCACCCACCGCACCATGTTTCAGAAGCCTTTACACTGTTCTACTGTCTCTTCCTGTTCTACTTCTCTTCTTTATCTTCTCTCACTCTCTGCTTCAGAGCTCAGCAGTATTGCATGCCACATGATCTGACATAAACAGAGTCAGGAGGCAGAGTACGCTTACTTATATAATGCTTTATGGATTTTAAACATCATTCAATTGGACCTGTTCATGGCTCAGCTTCTCTCTACCTGGCCACTTCATGCGTTTTCTAAGATCGGATAGCTATCTGATTTATTAAAACGATTCCATTTACACCTGGTCACATAAATGTGTTTTTGCGAAACGGATTTAAATCCGATCTTCAATTCCCACGCTATATGCAGATTTAATGGAGTGCACGTCACGAAAGCAACAGATATGGCTGCATTTTATTATCATCAGCTAAAATTTCAAAGACCGCAATAAAAGAGAGCGGCAACAGCCCTGGTAAGATCATTTGGTTTCTTAAGAATTTACTTTTAATGATGATGATTGTGTGTTAAGCGTCTGCGACTTACTTTGATTTGCGATAGTTTGCACGTTGGCTTAATGAATAGATGCTCAGCTTCTCATCTGCGGTTATGCGTGTTCCAGTAGCGTCGTCATATCTGGCTATAACATTACATATAGCCTATAACACACTCTCACACGTTTATTTTTTTTAGCATTTTTGGGAGGAGTACAATTTACATATGTGGTTTCAACAACCAGATGCAACTCCTCCTGAAGTGGTTTGAGCGATCGGATTCAAATCCGTCTCGAATGCGTTTCGGAGGGCATTTACACCTGGTGTTTTCACGATCGGATAGCTATCGGATCTGAGAAAACGCATGAAGTGGCCAGGTGTAAACAGCCCCCTGGATGTGATGTGATTTTAGGACTTTAGCACTCTTGCAGACAGTGAAGCTAAACTGGAAACAATGAACAATAAAAACAGCATCATAGATATTTGGGCAACACTTTGCGTTAACCGCCAATCAGAGTTCAAGTTCAACTAGGCACTTATGCATAGACTGTTACTGGACCCAACAGGTATACGAATTAGAGCTGTCAATTTAACACATTTATTCAATTATCAAAAGAGAAACAAATTTAAAAATGTTTCTCTGCATGATATATAATGATGATACAAGTTTTCCTCCTGATTTAGATCTAGCTATATTGTATTTATAGAGTTGGCTAGCACATATATCAGTATTGGTCAGTTTCATTCCATTAAGAGATTTAAATGTTGCTCAGTTTTGTTATATTAATAGTTTTTAATGTTGGTTGTTTTTTGTTATTTTAAGAGATTTAAATGTTGGTTTTTCATAGTATCATTGTTTCCTGTTCTGTTTCCTTTGTTGGCATTTTTATTCATTGTTTTATTAATGCACCTCCCCTGTTTCTCGTTTCTTTCATTGCTTTCGTTGGTAATATTGAGCCTCTTTTTTGTTCGTTTTTGTTCCGTTGTCGCCAATGTAAGATGGTTGTTCTGTTGGCATGTTTTGATATTATTGAATCCTAAATATTTTTATATTTATTCAAATTCAAATATATTCAAACCACAGTTTGACAGAAGAAATAAACCCAAATATGGATCTAGCTGCAGCCCAAATCCTCCTCCTCTGGCAAAAAACTGAGCCTCAACTCAACAGGAATCAAAAGGGAGAGCCCACCGCAGACCCAGAGCCACAGAGAGTCTGATCAGGTGCTTGAGTCGGCACTTACATCCCTAATGGAGCTCACCCCTGAGGGTACGTTCACCCCGGAGCCCAAGTTTTGGAGTTTGACCAGGAGCGAGAGCCAACAGTTCTTCAACCATTTCCAAGTCTCCTTCTTTTTCCAGCTCCAAGTCTCCTTCGTCGCCGATGCTCCCGCCCAGCACCAAGTCTGATTTGTCGCTCAGCACCAAATCTGTGTTGCTCTCAGCCAGCCTCCCACTTTTTCCTCCTCTGCCTATGCCATCCGGTTCTTCGGCCCCATCTCCATTGGCTCCCTTTGGTGCTTCGGCTCCTTCTTCGCTGGCTTCACCAAGCAGCTCAGATCCGCCTTGAGCTTTCAGGTCTCCAGCTCCACCCTGGTGTGTAGATCCCCTGGCTCCACCTCAGCCCTCTGAGCCCTGGACTCCACCTCAGCCTGTCGACCCATCGTATTTATGTTGGATCCACACTCCCTCTGGTCCACTGTGGTCCATCATCCATTAGGCTACGCCGGGCTCCCTCATCACTCTGGCTCCGCCTTTTTCAGTTATCACCCTGGTTGTGCCACAGACGTCCAGTCCTCCACCTACGCCTCGTTCCTCCACCCCTTTGGCTCCAACGGGCTCTTCCTTCCCTCCAGCTCCACCGTTTACCTCACTCCATCCTTCTCCACCTCAGTCTCACAAGCCTGTTGTTTCACCTCAGCCCTCCAGCCCATCGTGTTGCCCTGGGTCTTCATCTCTTGGCTACTCATGGTCTCCACCACACCCAGCTTCACCTCAGTCGGTCAGGCTCCTGGCTCCTCCCTCCTTTGTTTCTGCCATGGGCCTGCATCCAGGTGTTTCTTTTGGGGATCATTCCCTGGCTCTTACCTCCATCATCCCCTACCTGGCTTCTTCATTGGTTGTCCCTTCTGCCACCTCCGCATCCCCCTCCTAAGCACCCTCCCACCCTCCTGTTGGACTGTGGGTAATGTCACATTATGCCTAAGTTTTTGTTGGACTCTTATTGGTTTTTCATAGTATTATTGCTTCGTTTTCTGTTTCCTTGGTTGGCATTGTTGGCTGTTTCTCATTTCTTTAGTTGGTTTTCATTGGTATATTTAACCTGTTTTCTGTCAGTTTTCGTTCCGTTCTCATCAATGTATGATTGTTGTTCTGTTCAGGTTTTTTGATATTATTGATTCCTGAGTATTTGAGTATTTTTGAGTTGTAAATAAATAAAGACTTCTGCAGTTAGATCCTGCAATGACGTGACACTGTCGGTATTGTTAAGAGATTTAAATAAAGCGAGAATAAGTCATTCTCAAAAAGTGTTAATGAAAATGTGATCAGATGTTGCAGATGAAAAGTCTGATGCTGGGGCACACGGCAAGAGAAAGTAATAAAGGAATTTAGACAATGGGATTTATTACATCGATTTGATGTAAGCAAGTGTAAACAATCCTCAGAAAGCATCAATGAAGATAGGATTAGTTGTCTTAAGTGGAAAAAATAGCCTGTTGTCAAATAGTCTGATGTGAGTTTAACATTTTCCAAATTTAATTAGTAGTCATTTATGCAAAAATGTTGAGAAAATTAGGGTAAGGGTCTACTTTTAATTAGTATAATCTTTGATCTGAGCCATAATTAGTATAATGTGATGCCGTCCCTTACTGTGATTGAAAATTTAAGATTTTGGTTGAAAATATCACAGAGAATTTTCGCACTATTGGAGCAGTTCACCCTTGAAGTAGTATCTTCATGTTTTTGTTTGTTGCGATTATTGATTAATTATCAACACATCATATAATTAATCATATATAAATATATAAATCAATTGGCAGCCCTAATGAAAAATTTCAGGTCTTTTAACGTTTCTAACAACGTACCCCTGTAATGCACACAAAGGTGTTGTAATGCTCACATGGGGACTAGATTGAAGTGTTGCCATTTTTACCAGACTTTTTCTTTAACTTTTGGTAGTATAATATTTTGTTTCCTTTATTATATTTTGGATTTTGGCCTTTCATTCTGTCTATTTTTTCTGGAGACAGATGTCCAACACCAGGGTGTGATGGGAGTGGTCACGTAACCGGTAATTACGCCTCACATAGAAGGTGTGACCCCATTTTTTAATGGTGGATTCAGTCCAATGAATTTATTGTTTTCAGCTTACTTCAACTATGCTGTCAAAAAAGTTATCAGACTGCCTCTCCATGTTAACCCTTTCAATATTTCACCAGAGATCCTGTGACAAGTGCTAATTTCAAGAGAATAAAAACCATTAAAATGCTTTGCCATTCAGAGGGTTACTAAATACAGAGCACATGTCCCTTCTCTTGCACCACGGCTTTATTGCATTTGCAGTCCATTCTGAGTGGATTATGTTTGTGTGTGTGTGTTTGTTTTGTTTTTAGTATTAGTAGCGTGTCTTACCACCAATTTATTTGACTAACATCTGAATATGCAACCTTTTAGTCTTTCAGGTTGTCCTTTAGCAGATAAAAGCATTCGGAGTATGATGGCCACCAACTCACAAGAACTCAAGTAAGTATCCAACTGTACAGCACAGACATGGCTCATACTCAGGAATCAGTGCCATTTGTGCCTGAAAATGACATTTCATTGGTTATATTCTATTAGCAATCAGCATCGCACACCTTCACGTGATAGGTGCGTAGGAAATCGTTGAGCTTAATTGGTTATAAATGGATCTTTACGGTGATTGGTCATGTGATCATTTTAAATGGGATTGAGTTTGAATAGTTGTATATGCCTGATGAAGGTCGTGAGTCTGAAACGTTGCAACAAAACTTGATAGCATCATTTGCAAGTAGTTCCTTGTTTTTTTTGTTTTTTTTTTATATTCTAAAAGATAATGTTTTCACACTTCAGACCCAAAGCATCTTTTTGATTTGATTTATTAGACCGTAACAAAAATAAATGCATAACAGTGGCCAGAGATGCAACTATAATGCAATGTACCCTTAAAATCCACAAAAATGAGTTTATCGACACCTTATTTTTCAAATATCACTTTGATGATAAATATGTGACTACAGCTTACTACAAATTATTAATGACCCCTGGCATTCTCTTGTGAAAAACAAGTACACTTTAGCATACTTTTAAGAGTATAAAAAAGAATATACTTTAAAAGAATATACTTATGAACTGACACTTACTGCATAAAATGAGATGAAAATGTCTTATAGTTTAAATTTATTAAATGCAGTTAGGTAGACTAAAACATACTTCACGATAATTTCTGTCATGTATTTAAATATACTTATAATTACACATTTGTCAAGATGAAGTTGCAATTTATTACATTTAAAATATATTAACTTTAAACATAATACAGTTAAAATTAGAATCTAGTCCTTTACATGTGCTTCATTAAAGCATTACAATAGATTATTAAAACAATGATTTAAAATGTACTTTAAAAGTGTATTTAAGTGTGTTACGAAACAGCCATGAAAGTGTGCTTTCAATAATATTAAATTATCTGCAAGTAGTGTTTACTTTTAAGATGTGAAGTTCACTACAAGTGCACATTCAATACAATTGTGCACACTTATTTTTCACAGGGGTTGATAAAGCTGTTATAAGTGTAAACATAAGTGTAAATATTGTAATAAGTGTAAATAAAGATCAAGACTGTCTTTAAGAGAAACTTATCTCTGTTTGAAGCATGTTGTCAAAAAGACTTTGATGATGTCAAAGATCAAACCATTATTTTTAATGGGGGAAATGTCACAGTATAACAGGGTTGAACAGAATGTGCAGAAACACATACAGTATATTACAGTGAAAGAATGATATTGAAAATAAACATAAAAACTTTAGGTAGAATTTTTGTTCTGTGTAATCCATTAAAATGTAATGATGAATGAGGATATGCAACAAAACATTATTTTCCAATGAAAAGCAATGTTTTTGTTTTTAAAGCACCATTTTGTTGACATTTATTTTAATACAAAATAAAATAAAATAAAAACTTTGTGTAACGTGTATATCCTGTTCTGTTTTGGTTTTGTTTTCACTCTGTCTGCTCTGTTCCCATTTGCCTGTGTTCATAATTAGTTCCCTTGGTTTCCCTTTAACAGTTTAGTTTGTTGCTAATAATTGATTAGATTCTGTTCACCGGTGTTCATCTAGTTTCTTTTGTTTGGTCCTTGTATTTATATCCCCGTTTCAGTTCATAGTTGTCGTCTCTCTTTAACGTATATGTTGAAGTCTAGTTTGTATTTTCTCTGCGTATTCCTGTGTTCTGAGTATTTTGAAGTAAAGTGTGATCTTCTTCGTTATGCTATTTGACCAGCGTAACGTGACATTATGAATATCATAAATAATAATATTAGTCAAATTATAATAGGCTATTAAGTCACAGGGACACACGGTTTTCTGAGAATGACACCCAGAGTTTTTGGTTTCACTTAATATTTTAGCACATGTGCTGTTCTGAGGTAGATGGCAATGAATGAAGCTTTGAACATATTAGATATGAAAGTTTTCTTAGAAATTACAGAAGCTCCTGAGGATTTACTGGCTGTTTTTATGTGTGTGTGCGATTTTGATTTGATGACACACAATGACTTGAACAAGAATGTGTGTTAAAACCAGTCAGGATAGTTAGAAAAAAACTATGATTACAGCAGGAATATGACTGTTACTCATATACACTGTTTAAGTTGTGAGTTGTGAGGCCCGATGAATGCACTGCTTCATGCTGTGAAGCTTCTTCCCTTCATTTCAAGAAGCAGTACATGACTTTTCCTTCTATTTGGAAGGTTTGTGGACAGGCTGTTGTGAGAGTTAATGGTGTTAATGTAAGGTCAGGGCTCTCTTGTGATGCTGGGCAGTAACAGGGTGAATTTCTGTCCCAGGTGCTCGACCCCGGGCTGTGACGGCTCGGGACATATTACTGGCAACTACGCTTCACACAGAAGGTAATGTACACACACTCCCTTGTGAAAAAGAAATGCACTTAATAGTAGGCTACTGTAAGTAAAACAAGAATAATAAAAAATTAAAAAAACGCATTTGCCGATAATATTAATGAAATAAAGGGTCACTTGGGTGTGATTAGAGTACACTTTCATATGTTTCTTAACACACTTGAGTACACTTTTAAAAATTGCTTCAAATAAATTTTAATCATCTTTTGTCATGCTTTAAAGATGTTAAAGCATGACATACTAAAGCACATGTAAAGTACTTGATTATAATTTTAACTGTAGTTTGTTATTCAATGTTACATTTAAATTTTATTTATATTAAATCTACTAAATTACAATTTCATCATTACAAATATGTAATTACAAGACATAAAAGTTTTAATAGAATGGCATTAAAGTCTATTTTAGTTTACCATAAATTATTATCAGTACAGTACACTTTGACAATACTTCGAAGACAATAGAAACAATTATGAAATGATATATAAAGTCCTACTTAAGTGGGCCATAGAGCACTCTAAAGTTCAGCTTGTTGCATTTCATATACATTTAAACTATATCTAAAATTATATTAAATTTAATATAAATTTAAACTACTGTATATTATGTAATTGTAAATAGCATGCAATTAAGTGTCTGAAAACATTACATTCAGTATATTCTTCAAAAGTACATTTCTTTCTATAATAAGTACTCGTTTTAAATGTATGCTAAAGTGTACTTTTTCACAAGAGCTGAAGCAACAACTGCTTGTTTTTCCCCAGTTTGTCAGGATGTCCACGGGCTCGGAAGACTGGAATAAAGATAACACACAGTAAAGAGGACAAGGAGGACCAGGAGCCGATCAGGTACTCCCAAGAGCTCATCATCTGCTATAAAATCACAGCAAAACAATAATTATTTACATTCCTTGATGTATATATTGCAAATATACTAATTACCAGCAAGTTGTTCAAAATTAACCAATGTTTGACATTAAAGCTGCAGTCCGTAACTTTTTTGTATGTTTATAATAAGCGAGTACATCATGAATCCATTTTTCCAAACCGTGTTTTTTGTCTTATCCTGAATCACTGCGGTACAACTATACGTGTTTATATTCGTACTATCATAGTTTTTATTAATATACCTGTCATATACTTGAATACCTGTCATTTTAATTTGAGTTAAAGTTTTAGTAAATTTGTTGTTTTTGTTTTTATTAGTTTTTCTTGGCAACTAGCTAAAAATAAAATGAGTTTTAGATTTTTTTACATTTAATTTGATTTCAGTTAAAGTTTATTTTATTTCAAGTATATTGAATTAGTTTACAATAAAGTGTTGTCCTCCTAGCCAATCTTAATAACTTTTTCCTTACAATAAAAACTCTGAACATTTAAATATACAATAAAACAATAACACAAAAATGTCTAAAGCAAACAAATGTTTCAAACAGATTAAAGTGCAAAAGAACTATAAAGAACAGGTAACACTAGGTAGGTAACAATAGGTAAAACTACATTAAGGTCCCGTTAGTTAATGCATTAAAGGGTTAGTTCACCCAAAAATGAAAAATTCTGTCATTAATTACTCACCCTCATGTTGTTCCAACCCCGTAAGACTTTCGTTCATCTTCGAAACACAAATTAAGATATTTTTTATGAAATCTGAGAGCTGTCTCTCACACCCAGAAGCGATGCGCTTTTACACTACGTGAATTCACTCGACGAGCGATTCGTGTCAAGTAATAACCGTCCCGCTCCTATGAGCCTTCCATTTCTTCCCGAACTTCACACAGAGGTGAAGAAGTCGTGAAAGAAGCCACATTCACCTCGTATCTATCTTTTCCAGCTTTCTAATTATTTGAATGTGGAAGGATTGCACGAGCAAGGATATGTGAGGATGCATCCTGTTGAAGAGATTCTTGTGGGCTACCTCTCTCTGGGTGAATCCTTATCCTCTCTGAAGGCTTCGACCCTGCTGTCCAAGCCGTTACAGACCACCTCTCACTGAAATGTTAGGGCATATGTGGCAGCAGATCAGGCCAGTGGTGCCTTACACACGATGGCCTTGTGGCATACGAGGCGGATCTGCAAAGTAATTTGGATCAGGGTCAGGGACTGAAGCGGTCACTGAGTTGTGCCGCACCACAGATCACCAAAAAAACAGATGCTGCCATTTGGTCGATCAATGGCGGCGATGTTGGCAAAGGAGAGTTATTTGCGGCTGAACATGGAGGATATCAAGGAGAAAGCAAAAAACATTCTCCTTCATCCGCTGGACTCGCCCTCTGAATTTTTTGGCCATCTGTAGAGACAGTGGTTGGTCAGATTAGAGAGGTAAAGGCACAGTCAGTAGCTTTCAGAAAGTACATCCTGGGCCAATCAAAATCTCTGCCCAACACCCATGGCCAGAGGGAGAGTGTAGCCACTCACACACCCCGAGAGTAGAGCACAGAGGAGGCGGGACGCTAGAAGGAAAAGACTAGATCTTAGGGAAGCAATTAATAAGAAGCAAACTGGTAAGCAAGGTCAAATAAAGTTGTGTGTGGGGCACAAGTGGTTGTACCAATCGTTTACATCAGGCCCTGAGGCTGGACTGATGATGTTACTGGCATACTTCGATTATATAACAAACCGCCTTCTGACAGGTCTGGCACAGGTTGGTGGTAGAGCTACTAAATTCCTTCCCCATTTGTTAAGGTATTTAAGTAAGGAAGCACTTGAGCATTTGGAACCAAGTAACAAGAAATCTGGACTAAGTTTTCATTACTTTATTATACAAATTTGTATTATATGGTTTGATTCTGAGGGTGGTAAGCTTAAGTGACCTTGTCTCCCTTTAGTTACTGCTTGAATATCCTTTATGGAGAGAGCAATCTGAGTTAGTCCTCGCCATTCATGGTGTGA
Source organism: Leuciscus waleckii (assembly GCA_900092035.1). Classification (NCBI taxonomy): domain Eukaryota; kingdom Metazoa; phylum Chordata; class Actinopteri; order Cypriniformes; family Leuciscidae; genus Leuciscus; species Leuciscus waleckii. The sequence continues at coordinate 329,569 of FLSR01000196.1, forward strand.
TGATGGGCCGAAGTTGTTCTCCTTTGGTGGGAGCTAAACTCTCCAATGGTGGTTAGATTATTAAGAAGGGTCTTTTATCCACTTTGAGTACCCTCCTCAAGGTGGATATTTTAGGGCATTTATCCCCTCGACCCAGTTTGCTTCCCTCCCCAACTACTGTTGGGGTTTTAAGTAAGGGGTGTGGGGGGCATCCCTCCTTGGGGTTCCCCACTCCCTGTTGGAGCCTTAACCAATCCATGGAGAACCTAACATGCTGAGGTAATTTGCCTTATAGCATCCCTTCTTGCTATTGGGCATCTTTTTGAGTGCTGGGAGTCTTTGGATCCTGGACAAGTCCAGGCAGGATAAGAGCACTTTCCCCCCAATTGTTCTGGGGTAGTAGAGCTGAAGCTCCCCTGCGGTTCCCTAGGGGTTTGAGTTTTAGATTGAGGATAATGAGTAATTATTCTTGCAGTTCCTGTATATGCTCCCCTGGAGGTAGTGATGGGGCAAGTATTCCCTATGAGCTGTGTCAAACTAGAGATGTTGACATAGCTAAACCTTAGAGCTCTGCCTTGGCCTCATGCGGCTAATGCCTGGCCCCACAAGGAAGGGAGCAAGGTTGTAAAGGCCAGGACTTTCCTTGTCATAGAGCATAGAAGCTTGGGTAAAGGGAATACTACCACTATGGGTCTTAGGACGACCCCTGAATGATTGACGCATCTGTCTCCGGCTAAGTAAGTCCATAGCGTCAACTTATGCTATGCCCATTATGGTTGTGCATAGGCACAGCTAATGAGTCAGGCATTCCCTCAGCATGGCGTAGAGGGTATTTGTTCTCTATAGTGTCAATCCAAGATGCAGTGTTGAATTCCACTTCGAAAGGGAATGTCTCAGGTTATGACTGTAACCATAGTTCTCTGAGAAGGGGAACGAGACACTGCGTTTCGTAGACATGCTTCAGGCCCGCAAGCACATCTCATTCAGACAAAGAAGTTGATGATGTTCATTGTAGGCACCCCTCTTATACTCATAGGCGCTCTGGAAATAACGTCATAGACTGTCATCGGCCAATGAAACTGGTGCCTGAAGCACGTGTGCAAACACTACAGTTGTCCCCATAGCATCAAACCAAGACGCAGTGTCTCGTTTCCCTTCTCAGGGAATCATGGTTACAGTCATAACCTGAGACCTTTTTACTCTTACAAAACAGTCATTGGTGAGTTTGGCAATACTGTAGGTACAGTACTTTGCAAAATAGGTACATTTTATGACCAACATGCACTGCTTCAAATCAGATGCGGATCGGTCTGCACAGTGCCGCATGAAATCAAACATGCCTATTAAAATCAATGCATGAGGTCTGTCATCCATTCAAAAGAGACGATAGCATATATCTGAAAGGTACACACATTCTTTAAATTATGTGGTGTCATAATAGCAAACTAAATCCAGGCTGAATTATTCCACTCAATATTAGCCCATGGGAATGCTTATAAATAATGAAGATGTTTGAAATGTAATATTGTCTATTATTAAATGTCTATTTCATTAAATAATAATAATAATAATTACAAAAAAAATAAATATGAATTGAAAATTGTTCCATTAAATATTAAAATATTCATCAACAATTGACCCAATTCTCATCAACAACCCCTGACCCAATTCTTAGTGGTACATCTAACCCCACTTTATCTTTCCAATTTACTTTAATTAATAAAAAATAAAAAGTCTAAATCAAATATCTCATTAATAAAAATACAGATAAAAACATTTTATGTCCAACATAATATAAATACACAGATAACTATTATGCAACAACAACAAAAATATAAGTTATCTTCAAAGCCATTCAGATTAAAAGACAAGTTTAAAAAGAGAATAACCTTTCAATAAATGTGCTGATATGAGATCTAGTGTCATCTGTGAGCCAGGAGGAAATCTTACTCCAGAGAGTAGCATCTTTTATCTTACCTTAAACAACAGCATCAAGAATAGAAACTGAGTGAAGGGAACAACAAACAAGAAGACGACGTGGTGTTCAGGATCTGCACACGATACATTCACCAGGCTATTTATACACTAACAGAAACTCAGAAACAGATGGTACCATAGAAGTGCTTTCATGGCTACGTTGAGGATGGAATGCTAGTGAACTGCATACTGTGCTACTGTGTATACTCTTATTTAGCATAGTATGTATACACATACTATATATCAGGTGTTCTCAGATCTGGCCCTCGAGGTCCACTTCCTGCAGAGTTTAGGTCCAATCTTGATCAAACTCCCCTGTCTGTAGGTTTCCAGTACTCCTAAAGACCTCGATTAGGTGTGTTTGATTAGGGTTGGAGCTAAACTCTTCAGGAAAGGGGACCTCGAGTCGAGAGCCCCTGCTATATATTTACCACACTATTTTTATGGGTTATTTCATGCATACAGAAAAATGTACATACTGTGCAGGGAACAGTGTACATACTGCAGATACAGTAAGAGTAATATGATAGTATGCTATTCTAAACAGCACGTGAGGCCGGTCAATATTTGGGTGAGAGCGCCCTCTGCTGCCCTGACAGGGATGTAGCAGGTACATTGATGACAACAAATAATGACTATAGGTTTATCAACTTCTGCAAAGAGTTTTGTTCTTTTTTCTTTTTTTTATGAAAATATAAGAAACTTTCATTTATTTATACCACTTATACTACTGTTCAAAAGTTTAGGATAAGTCAGATTTTTTTATGTTTTTGGGTAACTGCTGACCACAAAAACAAAATACTCCACAGTCACAGTCTCTTTTTGGGGAAAAGTGTTAATAATCCATATTTCATGCTCCACATTCTGCTTTCTCTCATTTTTCTAGTCTCTCTGGTTGCCCACGTGCCACAGCGGCGATGAAGAAAGCTCGACTATCAGGAGTGGAGATGCTCACAATAAAACAGCAAACAAGCAATGGTAAAGAAAAAGTCTTCAATCTCACACTGGAGAACTCAGAACAAAACCAGTCACCAAGACTTTTCAAAATATGCAAGTAAAAATGCAAATTATGACAGTCTCTCCATGTCTGTAATAACACCAATTTTAGATAAGTAGTTTTTAATGCCTGGGAATAATTCAAACCATCCAAGAGTTTGTGCGAACACATATGAGTACAATTATAGAGTAAGTATACTGTAAAATGATAGGGTGTTTTTTATGTACAGGTATTTGCTTTTCCTGCTATATATCAAGTATGTCTGTTCTCACTCTAGGTTTAGACTGTGATGCAGATGTTAAAGCTGGATGAAGATGTTAAAGATTTACATGAATCAAATTCACAGGTGGAGGCGGATATGATCAAACTTAGAACACAGGTGAGTGTATTTATAGAATGATTTCCATATGTGAGTATTAACTAGTGGTCAAAAGTTTGGAATTATTATGATTTGTTAATGTTTTTGAGGGAAGTATTCATTCATTTGATCTTTGAAAATACAGTAAAAACGGCAATATTGTAAAATATTATTTTTATGATTGTTTTTTGTTTGTATATATTTTAAGATGTAAAAATCATGGTTTCCGCTAGAAATAAAATATAATGATAATCATAAGAACTATTATTAATAATTGAACTCTAATAATAATTTCCATCACAGGAATACATTTTAAAATATATTAAAATAACAAACAGTTATTTTAAATTGTAATAATATTTCACAATATCAAATTTTTACAGTATTTTTGATCAAATAAATGCAGCCTTGGAGAGCAAAAGAGACTTCTTTCATTTTATGCCAATTATTCCAACCTTTTGACTATAAAATTTGTGTTATCTAAAATGTCCTTGAAAGTTTAGTATTGTAACAACCTTATTTACCGCTAAAATACATAAATAAATAAAGTTGATATATATCGTGATTGTCACAAAGATAAAGACGATGAAGATTAGAGTCCACAGGTTCCAATAAAAATTTCTTTATTAATAAAATAAACTCGGGTAAATACAGACGGTGTAACAGAGTGTGCGTGAAACAAACACTAACACTAAAAACAACAGACAACTGAGAGTGAACAGGGAGGAACTTAAATACATAATGGTGATGAACTAAATGAATAACAGCGCTGATGATTGAGTTAGTGTCCATGGAGACAGATGAGTGGCAGGAAACTAAGACAAAGGAACACATGTGACTAATGAATACAAACTAAAAGTCCATGAAAGCGAAACTAAGAACATAGAGTATATACACATATATTCACTACTTTTTAAAAGTATGTCTTTTTGTTGTTGTTTGTTTGTTTTAAAGAATTTAATAACTT
>FLSR01000197.1:528-15804 GCA_900092035.1 Leuciscus waleckii
CTTCTCTAGCTGCTGCAGGTTTCTTTTTTGTAGAAAAGAAGGATGGGGGTTTACGCCCCTGTATTGATTACAGGGGACTAAACAACGTCACTGTCAAATTCCGTTACCCCCTTCCTCTGATTCCTGCAGCTCTCGAACAGCTACGTGAAGCCAAGATCTACACGAAACTGGACCTCAGAAGTGCCTATAACTTGATCCGAATTCGTGAAGGGGATGAGTGGAAAACGGCTTTCCTCACCACTAGGGGGCACTACGAATACCAGGTTATGCCCTATGGTCTTTCAAACTCACCTGCTGTATTTCAGTCCTTCATCAATGAGTTTTTCGTGACCTATTAAACCAATAGTCGTGGCCTACATTGATGACATATTAATATATTCCAAGTCTGAAGCTGACCACATTTGTCATGTCCGGACTGTTCTCACTCGTCTCTTAGAAAACCAACTATATGTCAAAGCTGAGAAATGTGAGTTTCATGTTAAACACACAACCTTCCTGGGATATAACATCAGCCATCAAGGGGTAGAGATGAACGACTCCAAGGTCCAAGCAGTCACTGAATGGCCCCAACCTACCACGATAAAGGAATTACAGAGATTCCTAGGCTTTGCAAATTTCTACAGGCGCTTCATAAGAAACTACAGTCTGATTGCTTCTCCCTTGACTTCTCTACTCAAGGGCAAACCTGCTAAGGTTAAATGGTCTGAAGAAGCCGCTCAAGCTTTCACTAAACTTAAGGACAGTTTTACCTCAGCCCCCATCCTCAAACATCCTGATCCCAGTCTCCCCTTTGTGGTTGAGGTTGACGCCTCAGATTGTGGAATCGGAGCTGTGCTATCCCAGCGTCACGGGCAGCCAGGTAAACTCTACCCTTGTGCCTTTTTCTCAAGAAAGTTAACTTCAGCCGAACGAAACTATGATGTAGGAAATAAAGAGCTGTTATCCATGAAGGCAGCCATTGAAGAGTGGAGACATTGCCTAGAGGGGGCAATTCATCCGTTTCTAGTCATCACAGATCACAAAAACCTTGAATATATTAAGAGTGCCAAACGCCTGAACCCTCGTCAAGCTCGCTGGTCCCTGTTCTTCAGTCGTTTTCAATTCACAGTGACTTACAGACCTGGCTGCAAGAACAGTAAGGCTGATGCCTTGTCCAGACGCTATGATCCCCCTTCTGGATGTAGTTCACCCGAACCTATTCTGCCTCCATCCATCATCATAGCTCCAGTCACTTGGGACCTGATGGAAGAGATCCAACTAGCCCATCAACAGGAACCACCCCCCATCAACAATCCTCCCAATAAACTGTATGTACCTCTAACTCTCCGTCAAAGAGTCATGCGTGGGTCCACACCTCTCTAAGTTCGGTCACCCGGGGATCTCCCGTACACTCCATCTGTTACAAAACTCCTTCTGGTGGCCATCAATGACAAGGGACGTTGCAATTTATGTTAAGTCCTGCCCTGTCTGCGCACAATCCAAGACCTCCAAGGAATTGCCCTCAGGCCTCCTCCAACCACTACCCATTCCACAACGTCCATGGTCACACTTATCCATAGACTTCATCACAGATTTACCCCTATCGAATGGTTTCACTACTATACTCGTAATCATTGATCGCTTCTCTAAGTCCTGTCGCCTGGTTCCCTTAAAGGGCCTCCCTACGGCCATGGAGAGGGCACAGACCCTATTCCATCATGTATTTCGGGTCTATGGCATTCCAAATGATATTGTCACTGACAGAGGAACCCAGTTCACATCTCAAGTCTGGAAAGCCTTTTGCAAACACCTAGATATCAATGTGAGCCTCACGTCAGGTTACCACCCCCAGTCTAATGGACAAGTAGAACGTCTTAACCAAGAGATTGGCAGGTACCTTAGAAGCTACTGCAGTCATGAACAACACCGTTGGGCAGATTTCCTTCCATGGGCTGAATACGCCCAAAATTCATTGACTCACTCCTCCACTAACATGACACCCTTCCAATGTGTCTTGGGGTATCAACCTCCGTTATTCCCGTGGTCTGGTGAACCCTCGTCAGTCCCGGCCGTGGACGACTGGATCCGACGAAGTGAGAGGGTATGGGACAGCGCTCATGTCCGTCTACAGAGAGCAGTCAGAAAACAGGAATTCCAGGCCAATAGACGTCGTCGCCCACATCCCTCCTACCAACCTGGGCAGCGGGTCTGGCTCTCCACAAGGGACCTCAAGTTGCGGCTGCCAAGCAAGAAGCTCAGTCCCAAATATGTCGGTCCCTTCAGGATTCTCAGACAAATTAATGAGGTTACGTACAAGGTTGAGCTTCCCCTTAACTACCGCATCTCCCCATCCTTCCATGTCTCGCTCCTCAAACCGGTCCGCCTAATGATGACCCCAACGCCGAGAACAAGAGCCACCACCACCACTGGATGTAGACGGAGTACCAGCCTACAAAGTGGACAAGCTACTGGATTCAAGACGCAGAGGGGGTCAGATCGAATACTTGGTGGACTGGGAAGGCTATGGACCTGAGGAGAGATCATGGGTAGCCACCCACGATATCCTAAATCCCTCTCTCATTAGAGACTTTCATCGAGCCAGACCCGATCGTCCAGCCCCCCGACCACGGGGACGTCCACGTAGAGCGCCAGGAGGCGCTTCTAGGGGAGGGGATTCTGTAACGCCACGCCAACAGAGGGAGCCCTCTCCTGAATTCTAACTGTGTGCCACTCCCTCTGCTCACTCTATGGTTACTTCCTGTTTGGCGGCCATTAAAAGCATGGCATGACCAAACAAGCCTTGCAAAGTATTGCCAGTTCTACTGCCTTACCAAGCATTCTCTATTCATTGTCTGATTACTTTGTGTATGATCTTTGCCTGCCTTCATTGATATCTGTCTCTAGGATTACCCTTTGGATTTGACTGCCTGTTTGGATTGTTTCTGGAGTTTGACCCTTGCCTGCCTTCATTGATATCTGTCTCTAGGATTACCCTTTGGATTTGACTGCCTGTTTGGATTGTTTCTGGAGTTTGACCCTTGCCTGCCTTCATTGATATCTGTCTCTAGGATTACCCTTTGGATTTGACTGCCTGTTTGGATCGCGTACCCCCTGAAATCAGTCCACGTACCCCTGGGGGTACGCGTACCCCAGTTTGACAACCGTGGGTTTAGGGGATTTTCAAAAAAGGAATGTTCCTGATTGGAGCAGATTACTAGCATATCATTAAAGAGTTTAACTCTAATCTGTTTAATTTGAAATCACCACAATGGTGACTAGTGTTTCCATTAGTTGATTTCTTAACTCTTGCAAAGAAAGCAGTGCCAGCCAGCAGTGGTCAGCCTAAAGCTTTCGCATGCACTCCCATTGAAGCTATGTAGTGTTGAGCCTGGTCTTTATCTGGATGGGAGACCTCCTGGGAGACTGGGTAGCTGCTGGTGTTAGAGAGGCCAGCAGGTCTGATCAACCTGTGGCCTTAGTGGGTCCTAATGCCCCAGTACAGTCGCAATAAGCTGTACTGTATAAAGGGTACGTACCCCTGGTGTAAAATAGTCTCTATATTACATATCATCCAACACCCCAGTACAGTCGCCATAAACTGTACTAATAAAGGGTTAAAATAAACCCCAGAAAATAAGGGGTGTAACCCTAGGGCAAAAATAATCCCTAAGATTATTATAATTTTTTCTGGCTGGTGTGACTGTGTGTTTGTATGGCATGTTTGTTATGGAAAAGAAAGCCTTGCGAAAATGTGATCAGGTGTTGATTATTTTTGATTGTAACAATCCCTATGTAGTGACCTGAACCAATGTTCTCATTCACAGTATCTGAATAAATGGGTGATGTGTTGTTTTTATATTTCTGATTAAAACAGCCTTGTGACTTTCCAGCATGAGACTTTGCACAAAAAGTTTTTAAATATATTCAGGACACACACACGTCAAGAATCAGCACATGAATCGTATCAATGATGACAATAAAACAGGCAAACAGAGCTGTGAATATTACAAAGCAATCTACTAAAAAGTCAAATCAAAAACAGCAAAAATAAAAAAAAATGGTGTTTGAGTGCTCCCATGTATGTTGTAAGACATCATTCGTAACTGTAAAGGGTCTGTTTTTATTTGTGTACACTCATGATCAAAACAGATCATAGTGCTTTTGTAAAATAAAGAAAACAAACAGGATGTCAAACTGAAAAAAATTAACCTTTGATGTCATTTGTGAGCCAGCTGATTGAAAAGAATCGGCTCAAAAGATTCGCTCACCAGATTCAAACTTAACTACTAATTTGAGCAAAATACCCTTTTAGATTAAATCACAATTAAAACAATCTGAATGTCAAATTATTTTTAAATGCAATATTTTGTAAAGCATGGATCTCTTCCCACATTAAGTCCGGTTTCTCTCCAGTAAGAACTCTCTCATGAGCTTTCAGGGCTCCTGACTGAGTGAAACTCTTTCCACAGTGTGAGCACTTGTGCAATTTCTCTCCAGTATGAATTATCTGGTGTTGTTTTAAGTTGCTGAAGTAAAGGTCTTTCCATAGACAAAGAACATGAGCACATAGAAACCATCACATCCCTTCACAAATCGTATAAAGTATGCATTTTCTGGTGTTTTTTTAAGGCATACACATAGTGAAGGTCTATCAGACAGAGCAAACATGAGGTCTCACACCAGTATGAATACCCTCATGCTCTTTTAAATACTTCAGTAGTGAAAAACTCTTTCCACATAAAGAACACAAGTAAGGCTTTACACACCAGTATGAATTTTAAGGTGCGTTTTTAAGCTTGATGCCAAAACAAATGTTTTATCACACTGATCACAGCTGTATGATCTCACTCCAGAGTGACGTCGCAGATGATCTTTGAGAACTTTTTTGGATGTGAAACTCTTTCCACACTGAGTGCATGTGAACGGTTTTTCTCCAGTGTGAATTCTTTTGTGCACATTAAATTGTCCCTTCTGAATGAAACTCTTTCCACACTGAGTGCATGTGAACGGTTTTTCTCCAGTGTGAATTCTTTTGTGCACATTAAATTGTCCCTTCTGAATGAAACTCTTTCCACACTGAGTGCATGTGAACGGTTTTTCTCCAGTGTGAATTCTTTTGTGCACATTAAATTGTCCCTTCTGAATGAAACTCTTTCCACACTGAGTGCATGTGAATGGTCTTTCTCCAGTGTGAATTCTCGTATGTCTTATAAGGTTTGATTTGTGTCGGTAACTATTTCCACACTGAGTGCATGTGAATGGTTTTTCTCCATTGTGAATTCTCATATGCACATTTACATCCTCTTTGCTATATATATATATATATATATATATATATATAATTCCACCAAATCAGCTTATTTTTGTAAAATGGCACAGCTTTTTAAGTATCTGAACATACACTCTTAACATCAGTCTATCAATCATGTATTATGATATTATGATAATAAAGCACTATTTAATGATATAACTTTAGTAATTAGAACTAAAACTTGGTAACCATGCATGAATGCATTGCATATTTGTCATTTTAACTTAACTAAGGACTGGTGGTGGTGCTTAAGATATACACATTTTTTTTGTTTGTTTTTTTTTGCACATTTGACCAATTCCAAACCCCATTAATCTTAATAACTACTATTCATTTTGTATTTAATCATTTATAAGTGATATATAATTGGTCATGAAGGCTGGAAATGAAAAACGCCTTATATCAGGTGTGCATAATTATTAGCACGTTTTCGTTTACAGATAAAATAAGCCAAAAAAGAGATTTAACTCAGACTGAAAAGTCAAAAATTATTTAATGCCCATGAGAAGGATGCAATACTATAAATTGCAATTAAGGCATGACCATTGGACAGTGAAATGCTCATTGGGTCAGCAGGGTCAGACAAAAACAGGTGGAGAAGAAAATACACGTTAACTACAAAAGAATTAAGTGTGATCCCATCAGGAACACTTTAGTCTCCAGTACCACCATTTTCCAGAACTGTAACCTATCTGGAGTCTCCAGAAGTGCAAGGTGTCAGGATCTCAGAGACTTAGGTTAGGTAAAGAATCTAAAAACATTATCCCCTCTTAATAAAAATCACAAGCTGAAGTATAGTAAAATACATGAAGATAGTATTTTTTTGATTTTTCATAGGCTTTATAGACATACAGATTGGGAGTGACTCTTGAAGGACCAGCACCACATCCACTGTTTGAAGAATTCATCTTCCAGAATCTGGCAGTAAGTTTTGGGAGTTGAAAATGAACTCCCAAAACTTACTGCCAGATTCTGGAAGATGAATTCTATTCTGAAATCAACATGCCTAATAATTCTGCACGCAGTGTAGTTGGTCATTCAGTGTTTATAAAAAAACAAAAAAAAACTAATAGTAATAGATAATCTTAATTATTATTAAACAATAATAATCCTACTACTAATGACAATATAGAATTGATGAGCTGCTGAGTTCATGAATGTTAATCATGTTGTCAGCGTTCGCTCGAACTTATTTGCTGAAATCAAAACGGATGAGCGCCATCCAATGATATTGCCGCTTGCGCATTAGTTCCGCCCATTAGTACCGGCATATCTTCTGCTTGTTCTTAAATGAACTCCGTTATTTTGACAAGATAATACAACAAAGAGTATTGTTTATATTGTAGCACGTTGATTCTGTGTGGTATGCAAGTCTCTTTACGTGTGTGAGAAATGCGACGGTGAGTAGTGCGCCTTCACACTAGATTTACGGTACGTCAAATAAGGTACACAGCGCATCCATTGAGGTGAAATACTAGTACTGTATAGATCGCTTGATGGAGAGCGAAACTCTTAAGCGCTCAGTCAGTGTTCAGCAAGTGAAAATATATCTATGCTAAACTTATACTTAGCCTCTAACACACACACTGGTGAGTAAAATCTAAAAATGTATTAGCCAATGGCTAATGATAGACATATTTAATCACCCAGAGTGAAGATTTAGTCGTATTTTTTCTTACATTGTAACGTAGAGGGTTGCAGTTATCATCTTAATGTTTCTCATAAGTCATTAAAGAGAATAAAGAAAAACACCAACCTATTTGTTCCTCTGTATCTTCATCTTTCACGCTGTAGGGTTCCTTCTTAAACTCCATCTTTACAATAGTACATCACTACTCCTGGAATAATTCCTCCTGCTTGCTTGCTGCTTCTCCTGTGAAATATTTCTCAGCATTTAAACTCTCATGAACGGCTGTCGGAGCGGCTTCATTGGCTGAAGGTGTGAATTGCGGTTGCTGTTGCTCATTTAGCAGATGTTCGTCACACTTACAATCACTCTCAATTATTCAGCTTTAAAGGTAGGGTAGGTAATTTTCGGGGAGTCTAGCGAGCTAGCTTTGAAAGCATAAGTTTCCACCCTCCCTTCAGAGTGTCTCCAAAACCATGTCTCATCCAAAACACATGAACGCGTACAGCAGGGAGCAAATAAAAGCACGTCTCAGACTGCGTCCTGCAGTACTACAAACCACACCCCTACAAATTACAGCCCCTACCTCAAGTTATGCATTTACATTTACATTTACATTTAGTCATTTTAGCAGACGCCTTTATCCAAAGCGACTTACAAATTAGGATTTTAAATTTTTAAAAGTTTTAAAATTCTTTATGCCCCTATAAAGAAACAGCCATTTGAAATGTCATCAGAGCCCGTCCCTCTGGATTTGCAGATGTCATCACTAGTGCTCTTCTTCCGCTTCACTTTCTTCGCTATTTAAGCTTCACTATTTCCACAAGCGATCAGGCACCAGATCATATAACAGAATCACCAGACACCGTAAGTCATCTTGTTTGTTTTCCTCAGTTTTTAAAGTATTTTAAATATGAAACTCTAAAGTAAATTTTTATTTTATGGAAGATTCACGAACAAATTTTAATATGACTCTGGACTACCGAGTTGTTTCAGAGAGTGATTCGTTCATTTTGTGTTGACTGCATATGCGCAACATCCTAAAGGTTCTGTACTGGAAACAGAAATGATTAGTTCACCTCTGTGTACTAAAGAGTTGGTAATGCTTTAAACTTTATCTATGGTGGGGAAAACTTTGATAAAGATACCTAGCCTAATAACAACAATATACAGCAGTTATGTGACATTACGAACGACTCAAACCCAAGAGATGAACTAATCAATTCTGTATCCGGTACCGACTGCATAGCTTCAGGGCTGTCACGTGATGAACGAACGACTCGAACCCAAAGTCGATAGACCCGAAACGTGAACAGGGCCTGAATTTCGTTTTGGAAAATGGGGGGGAAATCCCCCCTTAGGTGATTCTTATGGGGGGGAGGGGGGAGTTTAGACTTTTTTTTTATTACATTTATCTCGCCTAAATGTATGCTCACTCATTGCATTTTTACAATGGGGTAATTTTGTTCTTAAGAATTTACACAACACAAGGAAGCTTGATTTCAATCTTTGAATTAAATTGAAAAAAGTAGCACAAATATATACAACAGAATAAAGATCCCAATAAATAGAAATAAAGAGAAGTTTTTGCTTAGGTCTAACACTAGTATTCAGAAATACTACAGAGACTGAATAAAGTAATCAAATGTAAAATAACACTGGGTAGTATTTTAGTCCTGACTAAATTAAATACATAGGGTATTAATCCTGATTCCTTAAAATGAATGCTATGTTTTGTTGTTTTGACAACCAAATTAATGACAGACACATATGGCTGCTGTCACTGTAAGAGCTAATGCACGGATCCTGTGTTCATTATACGGTCACGTGCGATTTATGCTTTCTAAGACATAACCGATGTGTTTAGAGGATACTCACCAAGACCGAAAATTGACATAATTTTCGCATGTTTTTGACTGTTAAAGCGATATAATCCACGAAAAATAACTTTTGTTACCCGCGAGCTGTGTGTGAGGCGGCTTTACTCTATGTATGTGTGCAGAGAAACATCTCTCAGACAGCGCGCACGTACCGAAGAGTTTAAAATCGCGTGACATCTCTCAGACAGCGTGCAAGTAGCCTACCGAATAGTTTAAAATCGCGTGAATGTTTAAACTGGTAAGACTTAAAAAGACGTGCAAATGGTAAAATTTAGTTACTCATGATGCAATGCTGGCCAGATTTTGCAAGTGACAATTCCGTCTATCCCGACTCCCGAAACGCGAGTGTTATCGCCGCCCGCAGTGCTTAACGAGCTGATAGGAGACGCAGCACCGCTGAATCACTCACGCTGTTTGAGAAATTGCGTCTCGCAGACAGTTTTAAAATGACTGATTTGATTTTATAATCTGTGTGGATTAATTTACCAAAACAACCTACATGCTAAAGTGAATCAATGTTTGCGGGAATTTCCCGCATTATAAGTGGGAGACCTGCGGGAATGATTAAAATTATGCGCAATACCCGCAATCCCGCGCCGAAATTCGAGCCCTGCGTGAACTAATCAATTCTGTATCCGGTACTACAGACTGCATAGCTCAGTTAAGGATGTCACGGGATGAATGAAAGACTCAGATCGGGAGGTGAGGTAAACTAGTTTTACATTTGTGAAATGTATTTTATGAATATAATATATGAATATATGATTTTTGTGAATAAATATATTTTTCTCGGGCATGTGAATTAGGTTTAATGCATGTGAAATTGGCTACATGTGCAAGTTTTTGCATGAAATATTAAAAAGACTGATCTGGCTCCATATTAACTTTTTGCTATCTGGATGTGAAGAGACTTTCAACCAGCATAACGGAAACAAAATTCTAGAACAAATCGCCTACAGAAAAGATTTTTTTCTTTTTTGCAAAAAATGCAAAAGCGACTTAATTTTCATTCAAAAGTCTCATTGTGCCCTGAGGATTTCATTTTTGGAAAAACCAATGGGGAGGTGAGATGTGGTTAGCTCACTGGTCAAGTCACTCAGGTGGAGTTGCAATTTTGTCACATACTTTCCGTGGAAAATGTGTATGGAGCAAGGGTGACTAAAGGTCATTGGATAATGCAACTGATTGATATAAATTTATATAAATGATTGTAAATTCCTTATTGTTAATGTTTATGGGTACTGTTCAAAAGATGCAAACACTTTGTTATTAGGTGAAATTGAAGACTGCGTCAATTCTGCCATGAGTAATAACCCTAATGCTAAATTAATAATTGGTGGTGATTTTAATTTGGTCATGAATGGTTCAATGGATAGATTTCCTCCTAGAGCAAACAGTGAATCCAGTGATCTTCTACGTTTAAGTTACAGCCTTGACTTGATTGATATCTGGAGGTTAAAAAAACCCTCAACTAAACAGTTTACTTGGAGCAACAAAAATCTCTCATTACAGTCGCGTATTGACCTTTGGTTGGTTTCCTCAGACTTAGAACCTTTTATTTTAGAAACATCATGGATTCCCTTTTCCTGTTCTAAATTCCATTATTTCGATAAAAACTGTTAGTAATGATTTTAATTCTATATGTTCAAAAAATATATCATTGGAAGAAGTTAAAGAAGGGATTAATAACTTGAAAAATAACAAATCTCCAGGGAGTGATGGGTTAACTTCAGTTTTGTGACCCTTTATCTAAATATTTATTGGCAGAATATGAAGAATCATTTGTCAATGGATGCCTTCCTCCATCAGTGAGAGAGGGTGTTATTACTGTACCAAAATCCCATAAAGACACTCTTTTGGCGCCCAATCACATTATTAAATAACGACTACAAAATTTTGGCATCTGTTCTGGCAAAATGACTAAAATATGGCCTGGATTATTATATTGATGAGTGCCAGTCAGGATTTATGAAGGGACGACACATATCAAACAATGTAACGTTAGTTCTTGATCTGAATGATTATCGTGATTTGGTTTTGGATCCTCTCTAATTATGTTTTAGACTTCTAAAAAGCCTTCGATACAGTTAGCTAGGGCTGTGCGATATAGCAAAAAAAATGATCACGATATAATGTTTCATATCGTTCGGTATCGATAATTATTGACTTTTTTTTTAAAGACAAGTAGAAAAGTTTGAATTTAAACCACTGTTTTTTTTTATTTATCCACATTATTAAGGCAAAAAACTAATTATATTAGTTTTAACAGTCAAAAACAAAAAATACAATGTAAAAAAAATATTTGTCTTATATTCTTGAACTTAAATAAAATGTTATGAAATATGTGCAATGTAAAAGTGTAAACGTAGAACAATCAAGGCAAACTTTGAGGTAGATCAACAAATTCTCTCAGAGGGTGTGCTGGTGGCTGGGATACACAAGTATTTTTTCGCAAGCTTGCTCACTCTCGGGAAGTTGCGCTCATGTAGCCTCCACCACTCCAGCGGTTCAGACTCGCTGTCAGCGTCAGGACACATCAGGTAGCTTTCCAGCTCACTCTGTACTTTTTGTCTTTCAGTGAGAGGTAAGGCATCTGCACTAGGGCTTTGCTTTTTGAAGAAACTACCCAAAGACTTTCGTTGCTTCTTCATACCCAGTGGTGTAGGTGGTTCAGCAGCAATTCCTCCTTCTGCACCTGTTGGTTCAGTTTCATCCAGAGTCTCTGCCTGGGGTTGGCCTTGGTAATCATCCATCATTTCAGCCAGTGCCCGTGTTTTAATGGCTTCTACCTTGTCTGGCTTGATGTACTGAGCTTTGAATCTCGGGTCAACTAAAGTAGCCACGTCGAGTAGGTCATCAGTGACCTGGTCTGCATATTTCTCATTGAGGTATGCCATGATTTTGGACTTGAAGTCTTTTGTGAGTTGTGTGTCACGTTCATTAGCACTCAGTAATTTTGTTCTCAGCAGCTGGAGAACAGGCTTCACATATGACACAGTCACATATGACTCCCCAGAAAGAGAATCAGTGAACTCCAGTAAGGGACTTAGTGCTTCGTGCACAGATTCTAAGACGTCAACGTCCTGCCATGTTGGAACCAGGTGTCGGGTGCTTCTGTCTGAAGCAAGGACTTCAGCAATGGCCGTTCTTTGTTCCAGCATTCTTGCAACCATCTGTCTCGTGCCCGAGCCCCACTGCGCGCGCTGCCCTGCGTGCACTCATCACATGTCACCGTTCCCGGAAATATTCAGCTCAAAGCACCTGCATATGCAGTCAGCGAAGGCAAACAAGGCAAAAACTACTTCCTCGGACCCTGCCCGCACTCTTGAACGACCTCCTCTGCTTCGCCCTCAACCCCGGACCTGTCCTCGAACCGACGATGCGGTACTTGTCTCCGGACTCGGAGTGTACGTTAACGTTAGTCTTCATTAGAGTCAACAATGTTTTCATCATGGAAACTCTTACATGCAAAACACCGTATATGTTATGAATCTTACACGAAATTCATCTTCATCACAGTGTAACTGATGGTAATGGAAAAACGTGTATCAATGCAACCTGTTTTTAGCTTTGCCTTATAGATATAACTAGCTCGTTAGCGAATCAAAAAATATATATTTTAAACTTTACCAATATCAATATGCTAGCTTGATAGTGAGTACTAAAATACATCTTATTTGTTTATATTCATAATGATAAAGTTAGATTTTTTTTATTACATGTGATTCTGACATGATGTCACTACATGCACTGTGCTCCTTCCTCTCCGCTCGTCTCAGGTAAATAATGCGTCTTCCAGTTCAGCGGTCGGAGTCGCGCGTTCATGTGTTTTGGGGGCTTGGCTTTGGAAGGAGCCCAGGAGGGAGGGGGTGGAGTGAATGGAAATAATGAGCTGTCTTTAAAACAGTCGTGAGAGGTCTACAGACACTCGATTTTTATACTTTCTTTTTCAGAGTACTTAGATTTTAATTATGCATTGATATATATATAAAGTTTAAACAAATTTGGAAGAAAGTTTTTTTATACATTTTTTACCTACCCTGCCTTTAACTGTGCTTTTCTAATTGATTCTATATTCACATTAGTGTTAATACACTGTAAAAAAAAATATTTTTTTACAAGCAATTTTTAACTTTTAATTTAGAAGTTGTACAAGGTTCAACTCATTTATAAGCCAGTTTAATGATTGTAATTGTAATTTAAGGAAGCAACTTATTTTTTACAGTGTACTTGTACGACCAAAGAAACTATATGTAGATAATGACTATGTTAAATGACAACGCTACTCACCAATAGCTGAATGCAAGCGGTGGCCAAAACACTGGAGCCGAGTCCATTTGTTAAGTGAAGCGGCTCTCACTATATTTGCCCCGCTGTCAGTGGTGATGCACACTTGCTTGCTTTCATTCAGACCCCATGAGACCAGCGCATCAGTCAGGTTTTGCGCAATAAATTCCCCCGTGTGGTCTTCGGGAAAATATGCCGTTTCCAAGCATTTACTCTTCAGATTCCAATCGGCGTCAATGAAATGTACAATTAAGCTTATGTACGGGTCACATGTGCGACTCGTCCATATGTCTGTGGTTGTTGCAAAATACGAGACGGTGGACAGCTCCTTCTCCACTGTTTGCCTACACTCTGAATACATTTTTGGAATAGCAGTCTTTGTAAAATACTTGCGACCCAGGACAACATAGCGGGGATCAACCAGGCTGAGAAGTTTTTTGAAGCCTGACTCTCCACCACATGAATGGCAGCATTTCTTTGGCAATGTAGTATGCTATTGCATAGGTTATATCCTTGTATCGCTTGGAGGATTTATCATAAGGAATTGTTGCGGAGTACCTCTCCATCGTGGACTGCTTGTGGGCTGTTTGTTGAGGTGAGGTAGATGGACGACATGCTGCATATTCCAAAGGGTGGAAGCGGTTAAGGTGATGGAATAAGTTGCTTGTGTTTCCGTGCTTGGCCGGGATGTTTTTTTTACAAAGCTTACACACAACGGTGTTCTGATGACGGTCGGACAAAAAGAACCCAAAAAACTGCCACACTGGCGAGCTGACATGTCCTTTTTTATTGACAATCTCCTCACTGCTGGCAGGCGCGACAGCACTCATCTTGCGTGTGTCTTTGTCACATGGCGATGACGCAACCAAACACGAGAGCAACGCAACCTGGCTGTTTAGACCTTATTGGTTGTTTGCTTGTCACTGGTAGCATGCTGATTTATCAAACCATATGATAGGCTGTTTAAGATCTACGGGCGACAGGCGCGCATTTTTATGAAAATATCGAGCGCTATATCGAACATTTTTTATATCGTTACCGACAATGCAGTACCGTCAATAAATACCGATACCGTTTTATCGCCAAGCCCTACAGTTAGCCATAATTTCATTTTTAGTGTATTACATTTCTTTGACTTTAATAATTATTTTATCAATGCAGTGAGAACATTATATGTTAGAGTAGTTGTGTTAAACTTTTTTCTGGAACAACACCTACATTTGCTATTCACAGAAGAATAAGACAGGGGTTCCCTATCTCACTCTTTCTTTTTTTGATAGTTACTCAGATTTTAAATTTAATGGTCAACTAGAATAATATCATTAAAGGTATTAGAATTCATGATAAAGAAATACAAATTTCCCAGTTCGCAGACGACACCACAGTTTTCCTAAAAGATTAAACGAAAGTTCCTAAAGCATTGGAGACCATTCAAGAATTTTCTCAGATCTCTGGCCTCTCTCTCAACATTTAAAATGTGAATATGGTCTTTAAGGGACACTCCACTTTTTGGGGAAATAGGCTCATTTTTCAACTCCCCCAGAGTTAAACAGTTGAGTTTTACCGTTTTCGAATCCATTCAGCCGATCTCCGGGTCTGGCGGTACCACTTTTAGCATAGCTTAGCATAGATCATTGAATCGGACAGGACCATTAGCATCTCTCTCAAAAAAATGACCAAAGAGTTTCGATATTTTTCCTATTTAAAACTTGACTCTTCTGTAGTTACATCGTGTACTAAGAACGACGGAAAATGTAAAGTAGCGATTATCCAGGCTGATATGGCTAGGAACTATACTCTCATTCCTGCGTAATAATCAAGAAACTTTGCTGCCGTACCATGAGTCCAGCAGGCGTAATGATATGACGCAGCGCAGGAATGAGAGTATAGTTCCTAGCCATATCAGCCTAGAAAAACGCAACTTTACATTTTCCGTCGGTCTTAGTACACGATGTAACTACAGAAGAGTCAAGTATTAAATTGGAAAAATATCCAAACTCTTTGGTCATTTTTTTGAGAGAGATGATAATGGTCCTGTCCGATTCAATGATCTATGCTAAGCTATGCTAAAAGTGGTACCGCCAGACCCGGAGATCGGCTGAATGGATTCGAAAACGGTAAAACTCAACTGTTTAACTCTGGGGGAGCTGTAAAATGAGCCTATTTCCAAAAAAAGTGGAGTATCCCTTTAA
>FLSR01000197.1:15862-39696 GCA_900092035.1 Leuciscus waleckii
ATATATATATCCCCCTCTGGCACTCTATTTTGTTTGTATATTTTTCGTGTTCTATGTCTTGTTTTTTT
This sequence comes from Leuciscus waleckii, assembly GCA_900092035.1. Lineage (NCBI taxonomy): Eukaryota > Metazoa > Chordata > Actinopteri > Cypriniformes > Leuciscidae > Leuciscus > Leuciscus waleckii. The sequence goes on from FLSR01000197.1 coordinate 15,931, forward strand.
ATTTGTTGTTGTTATGCACTGGTTACATTTTCATTTTTGGCATTAAATAAAATAAAATAAATAATAATACATTTTTAAAAAATCGCCTACAGTGCCTTGAAGTGTTTTGCTCAAACAACTGTTTAGAAACAATTCAACTCCTCTAGCTGATTTTAGCTTTATGTTGCTCTTACATTAAATATGATTTACATGCATACTGACTCTGTTTACCAGTTTTAATTTGTCCATAACATAAAATTTAAACACAACTCATAATCTTAACAAACTTTATTGTGAAACACCAGTCGGCAACGAACTTAAGTTTCACAAGCCGAGTAATGTACAACATCAGTCGGTTCATTTCTGAGTGAATCACTCAATGAACTGGCTCGTTTAGTAGCTTGAATTTAATTTCTCTAATAAATGATAAAATTAATGTACTCATAGTCTGAAAAACATTAAATTTAGAGCAGAATGAACGGCTGTGTTCAACTTCACATGTTTATGTTCCCTTCCCTCGCTCACTTCTCTCTTCTTCTAGACTGCATTATTTTTCTAATAGTTCAACGGCCCGTCGTCAGTTATTCCTTAATTATTATAGACTTACAGTGATTCAGGAAAAGACAAAAACATATTTGTTTGTTTGTTTGTTTTTCCCCACATTCTCTTTTTTTCTTAAGCCCTATTCGGACGGGACTAGTTTAACATGGAGAGGTGGGGTAAAGTAATTATCACCAGAGCTTCTCGGTGATTTTAGTCCCGTCCGAATGTGCCATCTCGGTAATCATTACAGACAATGTCAGTAAAGGTTACAGCGACTTTTACCTTCTGTAAAAAGGTCCGGAAAAATGACCTAAGGTAATAATCCCTCTGTAAATATGTACGTAAATATTCCGTAATTTCCATGAATCACTCAATGAGCTGTCTCTTTTAGTAGCTTGAATTTAGATTTCTCCGAATAAATGATAAAATGAATGTACTCACTCTGAAAAACAATTACATTTAGAGCAGAATGAACGGCTGTGTTCAACTTCATATTTATGTTCCCTTCACTCGCTCACTTCTCTCTTCTTCTAGACTCGGATGAATGTCATTGCTTTGGTTGCACGAGCGCCCTCTATTGGCGCTATCCCTATTAAACTGTCTAACCTTCATAGTTACAAGACATCCAAGATAAGATGTTATCTTTTTTGAGATTATACAAACACTATTTATCTCCCAAATATGTTTGATTTTGGGATAACGATTCAAAATTCAAATATCTGCTTAGGAGTTTGTATTTACCTTCTGGACTCTTTCAACTATTGTGTTACTGATGTTGTTGATTTGAAAATAAATGTTTACTTCACAAATACAAATATTATTAATAAAACATGTAATAGTTATTAAGAGATATGAAGATTTGCCTTAAAAAGTCCAGAACTCCAAGCAGTCAATGAACTTGTCTGATTAGATGTCTCCCAATAAAAATAAAATCAGTCCTCACAGTCTAATAAACAAAGTGAATTAAATCAGTAAACCCTTATGCACTGTTTGGGGTCTTTGTGACCCCAAATGACGTTTTCTTAAAAAAATTAATGTAAAAAAATCCCCTTCATCTACATAAAATGAGACTTGATGTTGTGATTAAAAATAAATTGGAATCATATCTGGTTATATGTTAGCATGAAAAAAGTCCCTCACAGGATGTTCGATTAAAATGAATTGGGGAAATGAATTTTTTTATATATATATATATCTATATTTATATATATATTTGTCAAATAAAAAAAATGAAATCAGCCACAACACAACCCTATAGCACATCCTAGGGTTCACACACACATACACCGCAAATGAGACAATGAGAAATGTAGATCTTTTTAAAAGTGTATTGTACATAAAAAGTTGATATATATATATGTATGTGTATATATAGCTCAACGTATAGCAAGAGTTTGGGAAAAGTGACAGAAGTGAAAGCCGAAATTCACTGCATTTACACCTTCAAAGATTAAACAGGTCATGAACATATTAACTATGTCATAGTGAACAGAGCATTGTGTTGCTATGCGCTACAAAGCATGCTTCAATACCATACAGAATCATCATGGACATTTTCATAAAGACAAATGCAACTGCTAAAGGTATTCCTAATATGTTGGACCTGAAACAGGCCTTCACAAGAACCAGTAAGAGCTGCGTTTGTTATGTTTGAGTTGGTGAAAAAAGATGTGATGCACAAAAGGGGTATTTGCAAGGTTTTTTGAAAATATGCTTTATTTTGTAATTCCACTTGGTGCCACTAGTGTCGCAGAAACTACAAACTTCACTTTAAAAGTAAAGATAAGGAAAATTATATATTAAATGAATCATGTTTTAGATTATGTTTTCATAAATGCAGAGTTACATGGTAATGAGTAGATCTATTATGTGATGAGTACTGAGTTACTCCAGCAGGTGGCAGTAATGTGTGTATAGATGATTTGTGCATTTGCTAAGGAAGAGAGTTGTTGTAATGTATGCTGAGTGTTCCACATGGAATAAAGACGCCAGTATCAGTCATTTCTCTTTATTTGATGTCTCTTGAACAATACATGGTACTAGGAGTGGGGTCAGAAAAGCGCAATGGATGCCATTAAACCACCGGGGTCGTTGAAGTTGTGTGGAAATGTTGGCGCAAATTGGAGGACTTTCAAACAGCAGTTCGAGTTGTATGTTGTCGCTGTTGGACAAGGAGCTGCTGTGGATGAAAGAAAGATTGCCCTATTACTTACCATTGCTGGAGCTGATGCCGTGGAGGTCTATAACACCTTTAATTTTGAGGAAGAGGCAGACAAGAAGAAACTGGATAAGGTATTGGAAAAATGTGATGCTCATTGTTTGTCAAGGAAGAACGAGACATATGAACGATATGTATTCAGAACGTGAATGCAGCATGAAGGAGAGGCTTTTGATTACTTTCTTACAGATCTCAAGATAAAGGAAAAGACTTGAAATTTTAATGAATTGAGAGATTCAATGATTCGTGATCAGATTGTTTTTGGTATCTATGATAAGAAACTGAGAGAAAGTTTGCTATAAGAATCAGAACTCACCTTGGATTGTGCTGTCAAATTTTGCCAGTCCAGTGAAGTAGCGAGACAGTGAAGTGAAGCAGTTTGATGGGGATAATTCGTCAGCGATGTAATTTCAGAGCGCAGCAGTAGACACCATTTCATTCAGAGACAAGAAAAGAGGTAACTCAAGAAGTTTCAGAGATAATGACAATTAAACATTCTCTTGCAAGCGTTGTGGGACCAAACATAAGTTCAGACAGTGCCCAGCTTTCAGTAAAAGGTGTTCGAAGTGTAATGGGCCGAATCACTTTGCAAAAATGTGTTTTTCAAAAGACATGGAGAGGGAAAATAAAGTGTATGTAGTGGAGGAGGCAGATGACAGTGACTCCTTGAGTGATTCATTTTATGTGAACATGGTTTCCGAAGAGAATACAGATCGGATCTGCAACATGTGTATCCAGTGAGGATTCAGTGAAGTCTTCGAAGTGGATTGTTCCTCTTGTGGGACCATAGTGCCTTTTAAATTAGACACGGGTGCAAAAGTTTATTTAATTAACTTCAGAGATGTCAAAGCATTGAAATAAAAACCTCCAATTAAAAATCATACAGTTCCCCTTAAAAGCCTACAATGGACACAAGGAGTATGTAGATTAAAACTACAAGTAAAAGGAAAGATGGAAAGTTTGTTGTAGTTCCCAATGGCCATGAATCTCTTCTAGGAGATAAAGCTTGTGAAGACCTTCATTTGGTTAAAAGAGTGTATCAAGTCAACAGGGAAACTGCAGTCTGTGACAATGTAACTGACATTGTCAAACAATTTCCAGTTGTTTTTGAAGGTCAAGGCACATTGCCATTTACCTATAAAATACAACTGAAAGATGATGCTACACCAGTCATGCATGCTCCTCGGCGGGTCCCTGCACCTCTGCGAGGTCCCTTGAAGCAGGAATTGGATTGCATGACCCAATCAGGAGTCATAGAACGGATTGAACAACCTACAGATTGGGTGAACTCCATAACTTGTGTAAAGAAGCCTAATGGTGACTTAAGAGTGTGCTTAGACCCTAAAGACCTCAATGATAGCATCAAAAGAAAACATTACCAGATGCCCACCCGTGAAGAGATCATTAGTGAAATGTCGGGTGCTACGTTTTTTAGTAAATTAGAGCATCTCAAGGGTTCTGGCAGATCTGATTGGATTCTGAGAGTAGCAAGTATTGTACATTTAATACTCCCTTTGGAAGATTTTGTTTTCTTCAACTTCCATATGGGATCAAGTCCCCAAAGATTTTTCATCGAGCCATGTCTCAGATGAGATGTCAAGACTCATTGCGGAGGAAACTGCAAAGGACGCTGAACTACAGAGGGTTATTACACATCTTCGTCATGGATGGATCAAAGGCAAGTGTCCACAGTATTTTCCATTAAGGGCAGAACTGAGTGTGGTTGAGGGCATGCTGTGAAAAAAACTGAATTGTCATTCCAGTGTCAATGCGCCAAGATATGCTTCGTCGAATTCATGAGGGGCATCTTGGCATTGAAAAATGCAAGAGAAGAGCTAGACAAGCTGTTTTTTTGGCCAGGAATTAATGTGCACATTGAGAAATTCATCAGTCAGTGTGAGGTCTGTCTGAGTCATCAATATAAACTGGCTAAAGAACCTATGATGATAGCTGCTCATCCTACTGAACCGTGGCAAAAAGTAGGAACCGATCTTTTCCAGTTGAATGGTAAGGATTATTTGGTCGTTATCGATTATTATTCCAATTATCCTGAAGTTGAACGACTCCGTCATACAACATCGAATGACATGATTCAATGCATGAAATGCATTTTTGCAAGGCATGGAATTACTCATATTGTGCAAAGTGACAATGGTCCTTAGTACAATAGTTGTGAATTCAGACTGTTTGCAGAACAGTATGGCTTTAAGCATACTACTTCAAGCCCCCTTTATCCAAAGGCAAATGGTAAAGCAGAAAAAGGGGTACAAATTGTAAAAAGAGTTTTGAAAAAAGCACAGCAAGCAATTCTGATGAAAATCTGTCTCTGTTGAGTTACCGTTCCTCTCCACTCAGTTGTGGATTATCTCCTGCTGAGTTATTGATGAATCGTAAACTGCGTGACACACTGCTAAAATCATCCCTGAAAAAAGAAAACAACAGTTTGTCATTGAAAGAGATGCAACATCTTAAAGAGAAGCAGAAAGAATACTATGACAAGGGAGCTCGGCAACTCAAACCTCTTTCTGAACGAGATGTAGTTAGAGTTGAGGAGCCTACTGGATGGAGAATGAAAGCTACAGTCCTAAAAGAGGTAAAACCAAGATCATATCTTGTTCAAACAGAAGATGGGCAGACCTTACAGAGAAATCGGCAGAGTTTGCTTAAGACTGCAGAGAAATGTCCTTTGGATGAGCTAACCTTGGAGCTGCTGTCTCCAGAAATGCAGTCTTGTGAAATGCCCTCTGTTGATCTGCAATTCTGAAATGCTATCTTCAGATATGCTTTACTCTGCAGGCCAAATTCCTGAACTTGATTTATCTGTGCCAAAGACTGACATTCCTGTCTTACGGAGATCTAATCGAGTTCGAAAACCACCTGTTCAAATGGACTTATAGTTTGAATGAAAAAAAAAAAAAAATTTTTTGATTAATTGATTGCTGATTTTTTTACGGTTGGACTGGTGTGAATTGTTGGTAATTATGTGATACTAATATGAAGAATTGTGTAAAAAAAGTGTTACTCCTGGTAACTGAGTTACTCCAGCAGGTGGCAGTAATGTGTTGTATAAGATGATTTGTGCATTTGCTAAGAAAGAGAGTTGTTGTAATGTATGCTGAGTGTTCCACATGGAATAAAGACTCCAGTATCAGTCATTCCTTTTCTCTTTATTTGATGTCTCTTGAACAATACAGTCATGACTAACCAGCTCTCTCTTAATACAATTTAAGTTCAGAATGCAATGATCTGATTAGCCAGTGTCTAGCCCGGGATCCAACGAAACGGCCGACATTAGAGCAGATGTTACAACATAAATGGATTAGAAATTATCTACTGTAGATTGGAGAAGCTCAGGAGATTCACTTGATCAGTGATTTCAGGTGTGATGAAGTGTAACAGACAGAGTAGGATTATTATAATTTGTCTTCAATTCTGGATTATTTGTAGTGAGATTTTTTTTATTCATTTTTTGTTCATTGGAATGTTCTTGTTTGGAATGTTCTTGTTGTCAGTTAACTTTGTTAATGCACATAAAAAAATATGTTTGTCATGGTAATCTTTAATCAAATTCTGAACATGTACTTCCACTCTGGAATGGCGTTCTTTCTCTGATGACGTCAGTTTGATGGCTTGGTTTGAATATCCTCAACCACTCCCCTCCAGCCATCATCAGTCTGCTATGAGCGAGGGCTAAAATAAAACCCTATTCAATATTAGGGAAATACGTCACAACTTTAGAGTATGTGTAGGAAACTCAGAAGCGAAGACCAGGAGACTTGGTTATCTTCAGCAGGATTCTTTATTGAGAACACAAGCTGTCGGTAGCTGCAGTCATCAAGTCTAACTAAGGCAGTGTACATTGTAGTTTATATACATTTAGAGGGCAGCAGGCCCGGATTGGCTAATCGGGAGCACCGGGAGAATTCCCGGTGGGCCGGTCTGTTTTATTGGCCCGGAGGGCCGGTGTTGTCATGGCACTGGGTTGAATGCTTTCCTTATAGGCTCCAGTCATAGCGCAGCCCCACAATTTTTTTTATTATTATTTTATCGCAGCCCCACAAAAAAATAAAATAAAGTCACTTTGTTAGAGATGTGCGAACAAAAAATAAGAGATACAAAACATGGATAATAGCCTATAGGCGCAAAGGCGGCGCTGAAAAGGCCAGAATAATCAAATATCTCTAGAAACTCAAGCGGCCAAATAGCCTACGAGTCAGGGCCGTACCGACCATTGAGGTCTCCGAGGTCTGGACCTCGGTAATTTTTCCTGAGTGTATAATGTACGTTGTGAAATAATTGCCTAATATTAACTGCTGCAATGATTCGCATATCGTGACGATAACCGACCTCATCATCTGAGCTGCTTCAGCACTCAAACACCGCTCGTCAGCAATGGCAAAATGTTTGATGTGACCGATCAAAGCAAGTGGAATTTATGTTCACAGAAGCGCGAGCCGCAGCCGCGTGCGAATCCCAACGTGACGCTTCACGAGATAAGGTGCAAGTGGCTAAACTAAACAGCTGTTTTACGATAGAAATTTTAAACGACCGACATAAATAATCACTTTACAAAGACTGTATCAATCTAAGCTCATCTTCAGGAAGGGGAGATTTACAGGTAAAGATAAAGAGACTGAGAGAAGAAGAACGAGAGAAGGAGATGAGAGAGGAGAGCAGGTAGAGCAATAGCCTATTGCATAATAATGAGAATAACTTTATTACAATGGATTCCTATTTAACACAGTCAGATGTTCTTTGCCAATGACAGTGGGAAAATAATATGCCCCCGAACCCCCTAGATCTTTTGGGACCTCTGTATTTTTAAAACCCTGTGTACTGATATTGCACTGAATAGAAAATTATATTTTTGAAAAATACGATGAATTATAAGGCTGTACAGAACAGTGCACTATTGCAGACTTTGGCTCAATCCCAATTCACCCCTTGCCCCTACCCCTCCATTTTGCGCGTTCCCGTGAAGGGGTAGGGTTGTCTCGATTCTTTTTTGGTTGGAGGGGTAGGGGTAGGGGGAAGGGCCAGATAGCCCTTGAAAGATTGGGCCTTATATACTGAGGGTTTAATCACATTATTTTAATAGTCAGTCGGGAACTAAAGTGGGCCAGTCTAAGGCATGAAACTCCAGGGCTGAAAATAAGCCCCACTCCTGCCCTGGAGGGCAGTGCTTTAGATATGGAGACAAAGCATCTGGGTGACGACCTTAAACAAAGCATGCAAATTAGGGCTGTAATCAACCAAAGAAATTCTTGGTCGACTAAAGTCCTGAAATTTTCGACGAAAAATCGACGAAAAATTACGTTAGAAAAAAAAAAAACTTTAAATTAATTAGCTGCGCACTGTGCGCCTTGTTGTCCGCCTAAATGAATTATAAATAAACATAAAAAACTAGTAGGCTATTTGCAGTATTAAATCGTTTTTGACGTAATTATTTTGCACTGAAATGAGTCTGACACACGAGCAGGCCCGGAGTGGGTAATCGGGAGAATTCCCGGTGGGCCGCTTCACTTTTGGGCCGGTCGAGGATATATATATATATTTTTTTTTTTTCACATTTCAATGTCACGTTAGTTACATTAGGCTACACACGTTCCGCATTCTGACACCGCAGAGACAGGGGTAGCTGCAGCTTGGAGTAATGGGCGTGGAGAGAGGTAGGGGCATGGCAGGAGGTAGGGGCGTGGCAAGAGGTTTCTCATTGGTCAAAGGAGTTTCCTCCTGGCAACTGCGTTGGCCAATCAGCAGTAACCATAGTTATACGTCATTCCCTTTAGCTAAAAAAAATCGTCATTTCCTTTAGACGGAAAGAATTTCCATCATTCAAAAGAACTTAAATGATATGTCACCTCGAATTCAACGCATGATGATAAAATACAAAGATATGATCTGAATCTAGTCTATACACCTGGAAAGTATATTATTGTGGCTGATGCACTGTCTCGAGCACCCGTAGCTTCGGAGATCAGCAAAATGGACGAAGTTGAGAGACATGTGAGTATGGTGTATTCAGCTTTACCAGTTTCAGATGAGATGTTAAAGTTGATCGCAGAGGAAACTGCAAAGGACGCTGAATTGCAGAGGGTTCTTGCACACCTTCAATATGGATGGATCAAAGGCAAGTGTCCACAGTACTTTCCTTTAAGGGCAGAACTGAGTGTGGTTGAGGGCATGCTGTTGAGACTTAACAGAATTGTCATTCCAGTATCAATGCGCCACTACATGCTTCGTCGAATTCATGAGGGACATCTTGGTATCGAAAAATGCAAGAGAAGAGCTAGACAAGCTGTTTTCTGGCCTGGAATTAATGTGCACATTGAGAAATACATCAATCAGTGTGACGTCTGTCTAAGTCATCATTATAAACTGGCCAAAGAACCTATGATGATAGCTGCTCATCCTACTGAACCGTGGCAAAAAGTAGGAACTGATCTTTTCCAGTTGAATGGTAAGGATTATCTGGTGGTTATCGATTATTATTCAAATTATCCTGAAGTTGAACAGCTCCATCATACAACATCGAATGACATGATTCAACGCATGAAAAGCATCTTTGCAAGGCATGTAATTCCTCATATTGTGCAAAGTGACAATGGTCCTCAGTACACTAGTGGTGAATTCAAACTGTTTGCGGAACAGTATGGCTTTAAACATACTACTTCAAGCCCACTTTATCCAAAGGCAAATGGCAAAGCAGAAAAAGGGGTACAAATTGTAAAAAGGCTTTTGAAAAAAGCCGCAGCAAGCAGGTCTGATATAAATCTGTCTCTTCTGAGTTACCGTTCTTCTCCACTCAGTTGTGGATTATCTCCTGGTGAGTTATTGATGAACCGAAACTGCGTGATACACTGCCAAAAGTATCCCTGAAAACAGAAAACAACCGTCTATCATTGAAAAGATGCAACATCTTAAAGAGAAGCAGAAAGAATATTATGACAAGGGAGCTCGACATCTGAAACCTCTTTCTGAACGAGATACAGTTAGAGTTGCGGAGCCTACTGGATGGAGAAAGAAAGCTACAGTCCTAAAAGAGGTAAACCCAAGATCATATCTGGTTCAAACAGAAGATGGACAGACATTGCGGAGAAATCGACAGAGCTTGCTTAAGACTGCAGAGAAATGTCCTCTTGTTGATGAGCCAACCCTGTCTGCAGAATTGCAGTCTTGTGAAATGCCCCGTTGATCTGCAACGTCATGAAATGCTATCTCCAGGTATGTTTAATTCTGCAGAACAAATTCCTGAACTCGAGTTATCTGTACCAAAGACTGACATGCCTCTCTTACGGAGAACTAATCGAGTTCGAAAAGCTCCTGTTCGAATGGACTTATGAAAAAAAGAATGAAATTAACTGATTGTACATTTTTTACAGTTGGGCTGATGTGAATTATTAGTAATTGTTGGGCTGATGTGAATTATTAGTAATTGTGAATCTAATGTGTTAAAAATAAAAAAATAAAAATAAAAAGGAAAAGAGATGTAATGAGTATCTATTGTGATGAGTACTGACTTATGCCTGCAGGTGGCAGTAAGGTGTTGTATAAGATGAAGTGCATTCCCTAGAGGAAGTGGTTGTAAGGGAGACATGCTTTGTGTGCCACATGGGAATAAAGACGCCAGTACCATCTATTCTTTATATCTTTATTTGTTGTCTCTGGAACAATACATGGTACCAAGAGTGGGGTTTGAAAAGCCCAATGGATGCCATTAAACCACCGGGATCGTTGAAGTTGTGTGGAAATGTTGATGCACATTGGAGGACTTTCAAACAGCAGTTCGATTTGTACGTTGTTGCTATCGGACAAAAAGCGGCTGTGGATGAAAGAAAAATCGCCCTGTTACTTACCATTGCTGGAGCGATGCCGTGGAGGTCTATAACACCTTTCATTTTGATGAAGAGGCAGACAAGAAGAAACTGGTAAGGTACTGGAAAAATTTGATGCTCATTGTTTGTCAAGGAAGAACGAGACATATGAACGATATGTATTCAGAACACGTGTGCAGCATGAAGGAGAGGCTTTTGATTACTTTCTGACTGATCTCAAGATAAAGGCAAAGACCTGTAACTTTAATGAATTGAGAGATTCAATGATTCGTGATCAGATTGTTTTTGGTATCTATGAGAAGAAACTGAGAGAAAGATTGTTGCGAGAATCAGAACTCACCTTGGATTATGCTGTCAAATTGTGCCAATCCAGTGAAGTAGCGAAGCAGCAAGTGAAGCAGTTTGAAGGGACTAATACAGCCGCTCTGTCATTTCAGAGTGTAGAAGTTGACGCCATTTCCTTCAGAGACAAGAGAAGAGGTAACACAAGAGGTTTCAGAGATAATGACAATGAAACATTCTCATGCAAGCGCTGTGGGACCAAACATAAGTTCAGACAGTGCCCAGCTTTCGGAAAAAGATGTTCTAAGTGTAATGGCCCCAACCACTTCGCAAAAAATGTGTTTTTCAAAAGACATGAAGAAGGAAAATAAAGTGCATTTAGTGGAGGAGGCAGATGACAGTGATTTGAGCGACTCATTTTATGTGAACATGGTTCCTGAAGAGAAAGTAAATCAGGATGCTGAAACGTGCGTATCAAGTGATGATTCAGTCAAGTCTTCGATGTGGATTGTTCCTCTTGTGGCTAATGGGACCGTAGTACCCTTTAAATTAGATACGGGTGCAAAAGTTAATTTAATTAACATCAGAGATGTGAAAGCAGTGAAAGAAAAACCTCTAATTAAAAAATGTACAGTTCCCCTCAAAGCCTATAATGGACAACCAATTGAAGCGCGAGGAATATGCAGACTAAACATACAAGTGAAAGGAAAGATGAAAAGTTTGATGTTTGTTGTAGTTCCCAATGGTCATGAATCTCTTTTAGGAGATAAAGCTGTGAAGATCTTCATTTGGTTAAAAGAGTGTATCAAGTCAACAGGGAAACCGTCGTATTAAGACTGTCTGTGACCATGTAACTGACATTGTCAAACAATTTCCAGATGTTTTTGAAGGTCAAGGCACACTGCCATTTACCTATAAAATACAACTGAAAGATGATGCTTCTCCAGTCATACATGCTCCTCGGCGGGTCCCTGCACCTCTGCGTGAGGCCTTGAAAAAGGAATTGGATCGCATGACCCAATCAGGAGTTATACAACGGATTGAACAACCTACAGACTGGGTAAATTCTATAACTTGTGTGAAGAAGCCTAATGGTGACTTAAGAGTGTGCTTAGATCCTAAAGACCTAAATGATAGCATCAAACGAGAACATTACCAGATACCCACCCGTGAAGAGATCATTAGTGACATGTCAGGAGCAAAGTTTTTTAGCAAATTAGATGCATCTCAAGGATTCTGGCAGATCCGATTGGATTCTGAGAGTAGCCAGTATTGTACATTTAATACTCCCTTTGGGAGATATTGTTTTCTTCGACTTCCTTTTGGAATCAAATCAGCTCCTGAGATTTTTCGAGCCATGGAAACCCTTATTGAAGGTTTAGAGGGTGTTGGAGTATATATTGATGATATTGTGGTGTGGGGGTCCACCATTCAACAACATAATCAGCGACTAGTAAAAGTGATGGAAAGAGTTCGAGCACATGATTTAAAGCTCAATCAGAAAAAGTGTCAATTTGGAGTCACAGAGATCACGTTCTTAGGGGACAAGCTGTCTGCAAAAGGTGTGGAGCCACATCCAGCAAAAGTGCAAGCCCTCCTTGATATGCCTCCACCTACTGATAAGAAGGGAATTCTGCGTGCTTTGGGAATGGTGAACTTCCTGGGAAAATTTCTACCAAATTTGTCAGCCAAAACTACCCATATGAGAAAGTTGTTACAAAATGATCAGGAGTTTGTCTGGACTTCAGTACATGATCAAGAATGGAAGCAGTTAAAGGAGACTCTTACTACTGAACTGTCCTTGTTTTTTTTTATCATACACGACCAACTAAGATCTCTACAGACGCCTCTCAGAATGGATTGGGGGCGGTGCTTCTTCAGGCCTTTGAGGATTCCTGGAGACCTGTGGCCTATGCTTCTCGATCTATGACAGAGACTGAAAGACGATATTCACAACTATGTAAAGCACTTTGAATTGCCATTGTGTATGAAATGTGCTATATAAATAAACTTGCCTTGCCTTAAATAACATATAAGAATAATATTAAAAATATAAAGATACTAATATTAATGAAAATAAACTATTTAAAAGGTTATTTATAACACCATTAAGGCCCTATAATACTTTAAAAGCATGGTTCTTTATGGAACCTTATAAAAAGGGTTCCATTTAGCACCAAAAGGGGTTATGCTATTGTTACAAGTCAAAGAACCCTAATTTGATACTGTTTAGAACTGTTGATAAAAAGATGCATTGAACATACCTTAAATGACAAATGATCTGGATGGTATTGTGCATACATTACGTAGCCTACTTCTAGTGGAGAAACAAATGAGGGGGTGAGAGGTTAACATTTCCAATAAAAAGTTTGTACCCCCCAATAAGTGCAACCCTAATATATATCAATGTTATATGTGTGTGTGTGTACATAAGATCTTGACCAAAAATGTAAGCACCTCTTTATGGAAATAACATGACAACATTTTTTCCATCAAGAGGTGTATACATTTTTGGTCAAGATCTTGTATTGACAATGCAAGGGTCAAGCACTCTGTAAAGTCTCCTCCATTACAACCCAAAGACTTTCTATGTATCATTGAAAGTCTGGACTCAGAGGTGCCAATTCATGTGAGAAAATGATTCTTCATGCTCCGTCCCAATCATTCTTTCACAGTTTGAGCCTGATGAATCCTGACATTGTCAACCTGAAATATGGCCATGATGCGTTTCCTACATGGTTGCTTAAGAAATGAAAAGCTACACACTCCATCAATACGGTTAGAACTGTTGACAAACATAAAACAATAAAGAAAAATAATAATCACTGCAATAATGATCTTAGACTCTTAAGAATGTGCATATTTAAATCCAAACAGCAACTTGTTTTGGCCAGGCAGTATATATGATTTTTCATGTGCAGGTGTTTTGATGTTTGATTCTCCATGTCAAACTTCGTCTCCTTTAAATATATATGTATATATTTTAGATCATCTTATCTTAATGAACGGGGAGGTTGCTGGGTCTTAACAGATTACAAAACACTTTTCACAACTTGAGAAATCTCTACAATTCATATGATCAAAAATGGCATTTATTATGTAGGAAGGAAAAAAGAAACCAAAAACAGTTGAGGCTCACCTTTAAGTATAAAAATTCTCATTATGAAACATTCCTAAAATATTGTAAACTATGAAAATAGAAGAAAACATCAATGTAAAAGAGAAATACATGAAGAAAATTAAACAGATGAGTAACACACCGTACCTCTGGGTGGTGGATGCATAGCATACACTCTTCTATTTAATCACGCACAAATGGAAGCATACAAATGATGCATGGGCTCACACACGCAAGAATCCACGTGCACAGATACACACATGCCAAACAATGGCATGTTTTTTAGGTTATTAGAAGTGGATCATTATAAAACAGGTCAATAATTGACCTAACATACAGACTGGCCTAAAAACAGGGTACATGTCAGGAAAGAACAGTTAAAAAGAGCTAAATCATATTTATTCGAAATATGTTAAGTTTGCAAAATTCATTTTGGCAAACGATTAGTAAATTGACCCCAAGGGATCTATGAAGTGCTTGTCATTTCACTGTATCCAGCTCAATATTTATTCATTTGCTTATTCTTCTGTATTAAAGCTGAACATATTTATTTTTTCATTGTAATCGTAGTTAAGCAGCACTTCTTAGCTGAAACCCCCAAATTGGTTTTCTGTACCGTGAAAAGGTGATATTTGATAATATATAACTATAATACGCATTGCAGACATATTTTTTCTTATGAGCATATCAAGTACTTTTACATTACCTGAAGAACAATTAGTTAGGGTTCTCGTGCTTCATTTAAACTAGCATAAATCCATTCAATGTTTCCATTAAACTCATTTTTAAATCAATTTGACATTTAAATTTCTGCTCTATTTTGACTTAACAAAAATCTGAATCTTATGCACACACATCATCTGTACAAAAATAGTATAAGTTCTCAATACATTTTGAACACAAGGAATGATGCATGATAATACAAACATTCATATGCAAACTGTACTTCTCAGTTCTAGTAAACAGCTTCCAGTTAGTAGAGGTACAAGAGTTGACTGTTTTACACAACTTACACAAACTCACACTGCAACATAACTTAAGCAAATAAAACATCTCTGTTGCTTCATTAACCAGCATTTTCATAGTCTTTCTATTCCCTCATTTTTCTACATCACAATTCCCCTCCACTTCCAATTTCTGCTTGTCACACTTTCCTTTCTTTCCTTTTCCCTTCAAACCTGTCTTTCACCTTTAACCAAATATCATCTAAGTGTTACTTCATGCGCAAGTTCTTCGCATTGAGATTATAGAATACACACCGACTTGTACCTCTGTGCTAATTCACACAGTTATCTGTACCAATTGGTCACATTAGTTATTTTCATATTGAATCACATATTTCTGTGCTCCCTATTTCAAATGCACATCTAGTACCATCCTTTTTCTTTCACTACCATCGAGCACATCCTCTCACAGCTGCTGTTCCTCGTCTTCAGTGATGCCCTGGGCTTTAAGCTCCTCTAGTACATTGGCAAGATAGCCAGAATCTGGAAAGCCATGTCCAGTAAGATTGGAGCCAAATTCTGTCTTGTGATGGACCTCATTCCAGATGACAGTGTCTGATTCTCCGGTGGTGCTGGAGGTTCCCACGGAGAAGATCAGCCGACGGTCCCACGCCACCAACAAAAGCCTCAACACCTAAGAACCGGACAACATTTTGATATCATTGGAAACCTTAAATAACAATTAGACCTACATTGATCTTAATGTGTTCTAAGGCCCTTTTTGGTGCATTTGTTTTAACAGCATTTGACAATATTTATGAGAAATTTTATTTGAGTATATCATTATATGAAATGTATAACAACATGTAAGAATTACCAGTATTAACTCCATTGACTTCAATGGATTTAATTAAATTCCTTTTAACTTATACTCATGACTGCTCAAAACTACTAATTCTTTTTCTAACAAAACAACATCAATTTTACCCTGAAATGTTTTCAAACAAAATATATTCATTTTACTTGCATAAACAAAAAAAGATGATGAACAGTCTTGCATGCTGCAGTGGTTCATCAATAGGTGGCAGCAGAGTAAAATGTGGACCTCTCCTTTTTCCAAACCTACTGTATTTCCTTTATCAAATTTCGACCATTTGGTCTATTAACTTTTGATCTACAGACAGTTATTAATTTAATTTGTCAATATTTCTTGTGTAAAGCCACAGTTCACTTTAAGGTCAAAACGGACCAGCAAAAGGTGTAACAATTTAGTTTAAATGGTTATATCTTACATTAAAAATAATAATAATAAAAATCTGAAATAAATAAACAAACATACATACATACATACACAAATAAATAAATAAATGATGTGTATTTTGAAAGTCTTAATGCATATCCAGTTTCATTTTTGTACTAAAAACAGAAATGTTTATGTATCTTGGTCCGTGTAACGCTTTGCAGTTCTTTGTTCAATTTGCACCATCAAAATTAACCAAATGAAAAATTGGCTTCAAACTTTCATTTTCCATTTCTTTGGAATAATTCACAAACGGATAATTCCTTCTCAGTTTAATTTTCAATTCTACAAGCTGGGTTGTTGCGTCCGAGTCTGATTTTTGAACAAACATAAAAAAATTACTCATTGCTGTGATTTTCCATTTCTCTGTGTTTTGCTCGCGGTTAGACCGTACCAGTTCCACTGGGGGGTGGAGCGGGGGGTGGGGATGCATTAACCATAGGCAGGGCGCTGTAGCGTTTGAAGATTTTGGGCCCTATCTTGCACCCAGCGCAAGTGACTTTGTACACCGACGCATGTATCATTCCTATTGTGCAGCCGCGCAAAGCGGACTATCCTGGAAGTGAGTGCGGGATGACATGGTACTCCATCTTACCGGGTGGCTGGTTTCCTGTCTTAACTCCATATATTGTCTTGCATGTGGGACACTGCAGGCTGCCATCTTTGTTGCCATTGTTGTACATGGCCACTAGGCATTGTAGGTGATAAAGATGCCCACATTGCGCCAGTCGTCCGACGGACTCAGCACGTGAAACACTCGCTACACCAGGACCTTTATACCCAGAGGGTCCCAACAGAGTCTCCATACAGATAGTGCAATCCTGAAAGAAATACACAATGCTGATTTAGAACGCCATTAGCCAACATGTAGATATGAAAGGTTAAGAAATGGATTTTATCAGTTTACATAAATGTTTTTTTTACATCCTCCTTTAGCCAATTAGATGCAAAATTGTATATCCAGCCAGTCATTTTATGTCCAAAGTGTGGTCTTTTTATTAGTTGGAGTGTTTGGTTCCTAATGTCTCTTGAATTTCAATGGTTTCAAGATTTTGGCACCAATAAATTACCACACAGAAGACATTGTAAATATGTTATACTTGTAAAATATACATACTTGTATATTCAACTTTATATAAGAGCTGGGCAATAATAAAAATCACATTTTAAAATGACAAGCAATCAAGCAGTTGAGATTTGCTATTTCACAAGTTAAATTAAACAGAGTAAGATTATGCGTATTTGGCATGCTGTCCGGGGGAGGGATCCGAGCTCGGAATTTTTGCCCAAACCAAGTAGTTCTAGGTTCTAGCTCTAAGTTCTAGGGAGTGGGTTCCATTTATATTTTTGTAATACTATGGTTTTCTCCTGTTTAAAGTAGAGGGGGAGACAGGGAACTATTTATTTCCTTTTCTTTCCTTGAAAAGGAAAATGTAGATTGGGTCCCTATAGTTAGAGGTATTTCGTTTTTTTGGCTTTTCCCAAATCTGGGAAAATCCGAAGTTATTTTACACTTCCAACACTTGTGTTACTCCAATAAACATTGTTGTACCATATTTCTTTTGTTTTTGGTGTGTAACTTTTGAATCCAAACTTTTGTTTTTATGTTAATGCTTTAATTATCTTTAACTTTAATGTTGCTACCCCTGTCCTAGACTGGGTGAACCGTGGAACATAACAATATAGTATATATTTGTTTACGCGAGTATGCAGATAAAGTAGGATGTACTATACATCCAACTTTTCAATATATGGCAGGGTGATAATATAGTTTACATATTTCAACAATATAACAATTGAGAAGTTGAATTTTGCTATACAGTACATTATGCTTAACATGAGTGTAATGTAAGTATCTGGGTAAAGCAGGATATATTTTTTAATATATTTTTATTAGAATTATTCATTTGTTATCTGGTGATATTTAG
This sequence comes from Leuciscus waleckii, assembly GCA_900092035.1. NCBI lineage: Eukaryota > Metazoa > Chordata > Actinopteri > Cypriniformes > Leuciscidae > Leuciscus > Leuciscus waleckii. Next base: position 34,078 of record FLSR01000197.1, read on the forward strand.
AATGTTCACACCTGTGAGATTTTGTTAAATTTAGAACAATTCTGTTTTATACATTTTTATTAAAGTATGACTAATGAATTTACACCAAAATACTGTAGAATTATTTTGCACAAAATCTTTAATTTAAAGAAAAAACACTTATTGCAACAGTTTAACTAGTCACAATTACATGGTTGGTTGAATATTATTTGTGTGTGTGAGTGTGTGGCCTGGTAAACCCTACATTATGGGGAGAAAAAGTCTCCACAAAGATGGCAATGATGGACATTTTTGGTCCATATGAGAAAAACAGCTTTAAAATCATACTCCGTGATGTTTTTTGAAATGTAAAAACACCTAAATCAGTGATGGGTATGTTTAGGGGTAGGGTTAGTGTAAGAGGATAGAATATATAGTCTATACAGTATAAAAATCATTCTGTCAATGGAAAGTCCCCATAAAACACGAAAACACAACGTGTGTGTGTGCAGAGTTACGATTTGAGAGAATTTTTTAAGGTAAAATTAATTCTGAAATAAACTGATTCGGCTTTGAAAAAGACACTTTTCCAATCTCTTTATGTTTCCCAGAGGATCTGTAAAACCACACATATACAGCACTATTTGCCCTGTATGCACCCTTTGCTAGCAGCTCAGATATCTCCTAGGTCTGGGTTAACAGAAGAGGTTTAGATCACATGGAGATTAAGGAAATAAAATAATAAGGATGTCTTACTTCTTCTGGTGAATTCCTGACCTTCTGTAAGTACCTCTTTACCACTTCCTCAGGTGTTTTACCTGGAAAACAAATCACTTATGTTTAAGTATGCAGTATGAGATTTCAAATTTCATTTGTTGTGTGTATAAATCTGCTGAGTGACAATCGATGAGAACAGCTGGTAGTGATCGGTGGCCATTGCATTTCAGTAGTTGCCTCAAGTCTAAATCTGTCACTCCAAGCAAGACTCCTTTTGCCACCAGAACAGCCTGAATGTTTTGTGGCATGGATTTAGAAAGGTGCAGGAAAATTTCCTTAGGGATTTTGGTCCTTGCTTCCTCAATATCAAATTTCAGAAACAAACTTATGCAGCACTGCAGTACAATGTATTTCTCTGTGAATATGTGAGTAAGTACATATATTCTCACCTTTGCGGGCTTGTTTCTTGGTGGTCTTGCGGCAACAGTTCCCGATGCCAGAATTGGTCTGATGTCACTCTTGCTGACAGGTGGAGGATGCAGAACCAGTTTTGGTGGACGGGTTAAACATACAGGTAGTCCTGCTGCACTCATCAGAATACCAGTAATACCTGCAATGCATCATAATACACATGGGTAATGTATTGTCAGTTTATAATTTTTATTTTAACAATTACTGATAGTGTATTAAGAATGTGTCTTGTTTTCCTACCAGCTAATGCCGGATGGACAGGGCTGGAGCCATTAAGATTCTTCACTGGTACTGTCGGTACCCTAGGAGAATAAAAAAAGCTCTATAAGGCCAGTGGACACACTGACTGCTGCCTTACAGAATGTTCTCCTGCATCTCCAAAATGCAACTCTTACCAAAGAGTCAAACCAACAGATTAAGTAATTTACCAGACTAATTATTTAACATCACTCACATGAGATCAGAGCATTAGACAACGTTCCAACAATCCAAAATCAATCCAAAAATCAATACATTTTTTCATACGAGAAGCCATTTCACTCGGATACACATCACAAATTCAATTTCATGCTGACTTTAAGAGACAACAATTTGTTTCATAAAAGCAATGGACATGCTAAACCTACAAACTTCAAAACTGCAGTATTTTCCACTCTTGAACTTGAAGATTTCATTCATAGTAGAGGTGTCGCAATATAGTGACGTTTCAGAACATTATTTATTTATATCATGTTAATACTACACATTTGATAATAAACAGCACCAGTAAAAAATATATAAATAAACAGTTTAAGATAAATCATCAAAATATCAGTAGATATTGCGATAATATTGTTATCATGAATTATTTTAGACACGATAATCCTGTAGTGACAATCTCATATAGTGACAGCTGTAATTCAGTGTTAACTGCCTCTGAACCTTCTTCTGTAAGATGATTATGAAATGTGTAAAAATATGACAAAGACATTCTACCAGTTTCTTCATCACCAAGTATTTTCTTGCAACCTATTAAATTTTAAAAGTTCAACGTGAAGTTCTTGTTTAACGCTAGCATGCACATAAACCATTGTTCTTCTTCCAACATCAACAGTTATATGATATCTAACTGAATGTACTTTTTGACACTTTCTGCTAAGTATCAAATTACGATTTTACTCTTATATAAGCATATTTTTGGTCAAATCAGTGTGAAAAATGGGGAAAAAAGAAAGCAACTTACTATACAGCCATTTTACTTCCCTCTTCACAGCCTCAATGGTCTTGTCTGTAGTGTTTTCCCACGCTCATTTTCTTATCTCCTTCTTATCTCTTCTTACTGGAAGGTATGTTGGCCGCTAGACTCTTTTTTTGTGTTAACGGCTTGTGTCTGAACGTAAATTTATAAAAAATGTGAACGAATGTAGCAAAGTGTGTTTGTTCCTGTCACAGCTGTTACTGGGTCTGTCTGTCTGTATTGATCTTCCTAACTGATAAGTCCAAAGCTGTGTTCTCGCTAGCGACACGATCCCATTCATTTTAATAGAGGGCTGACGATTTCCGGCGGCACGAGCGACAGCAACCCTTGGCGACAGGATGTAGGCATGTCCAGCGACACGACAAAGTTGAGATATGTTTAACTTTATGCATATGAAGAGCGACAGCCAATAGGAGTGAAGTCAGAAGCAAGATGGAGAAGTCAGCAACTTTTCTATAATTTATGATATGTCTGTGGTGTTTTTTCCTGCCAAAATGTTTGTTTGTAGCGGCAAGAATACTGAATGGTTACAACATGGAGTAACATCTGTGAGTGTCATTCACAATTCTTTCTAGGCAGGCAACCAGTAGTGGGAATACCCACTAGCGACCTCACCGCCAGCCACTGGTAACATGCAGTGACAAAGTCACCGGTAGTGTGAACGCAGCATAACACTTTATTTCCCAGATGGCAACAGACAAATGCACACAGGCACGTCTCTAATGTTTGTAGTCAGAAAACATAAAACATTTTTAGATTAACAGTCAATGGTTCAGTATGAAGGAACAGGATTTCACTTTTACTTCAAGATGAACAGTCATCCATCTAAAAGAAAGCGGTAGAAAATCTGCATAACTAAATAGATGTATATCCATTATAAAAACAACCAAATATTAAGAAATCTCTTGATTGTTAGGGTTTTTTTTTGCCAATTTTAATGCTTGTTTTGTCTTATTTTAAATAACTGTAAGTCATCTGGATTCCCCCATGGAAGTTTGTTGAGCCCCATGAGTTGAAATCCACTCTTCTAGATTCTTCCTGTTTGTCTGTGCATAAAAATGCAAAATGTGTGATTTAGAATTATATTTGAATAGCTTAATTTCAAGTGTAACAGGTACATAGCTGACCTAAATAGCAATGCCCCCGTTTACGGTTACATATCCTCATTGTCATGCTCCCTTCCTTCCGAAACTCAAATAACAATACGTTCTGATGCCAGCAAAAGATACGTCAGTTGACATAGAAACAAAAAAAAAGAGCTGCGGTGTGACATTTAGGGACAGGTGAATCTGTAATCAACAACACCACAATAATACTAAAAAAATAAAACACCACTACTGCCACATTTTTTCTCTTGAATGGAAGTTCTGTTTAAGGCACACTATTTGCAACATATGTTTTTCACACGAAAGTGAAAACTGAACCAAATATGCTGAAGTGGTTAAGCGGTAAAAGAAGGACTTGTGGAGTGTTTGCTTAAAATGATGAGATGACAGGTTACTAATGCATTTTAGCCAATCATCAACACTGCAGCAGTACATTTTATTTATATTCCTGTTTTGTTTTCCATTGAAAAACAGAAGTGTCAGACATGGGAAGGTAGATGGCTGTTTGGATAGGGCCAATGGGGAAGCTTTTGACCTCCCCTGACCCTTGATCTTGCCTCTACAACAGACTTGTCTCTTTGTTTTCTCTCTCACACATGCTCAACAACTGCTGCTCTATGACTCCAGATGGCTTCACGTCTGAGGCAGAACATTCCATTAGAAAGAGCACCAGACTCACAATGTTCTCCTGCATTAGCACACATGTATGTCACTACACCTGTGTAGGATGATAGTTTCTTTTGTAAATGCTTACAGTCTAGCCTAGGTACAATTTTTATTCAAAATAAGATGAAAAAGAGTAAAAAATACTCCAATTCTACCTCTGGCTGCATCTACACAGTTTATTCTCAAAGGCGTCCAGCACTTCAATCCACCCTAGCTACACTCCAAACCTTCATCACCAAAAGTCACATCTAAGCTTCAGGAAACACTGGGACACCATTGTTACTACATTCAATGTCAAAACCTTTTGCTCGTTACCCCAACTCCTTCCTAACATAGACATGCACACACACTCTACTATGTCAAACGCTTTAGTGAGACAGCATTGTGTTGCTAATGCAGACCAGCCCATGTCATGTCAACAAAGGTTGCTGCAGAAACCCAGCGTGAACACAAAATCACCACTGAGAGCTGAGGAAAAAGCCACAGAAACAGCTATAGATATAAAGGGGGTGGGGATGGAACGAATAAGACCATTCTGTCCCCAGATGGTCATCAAACAGAGCAGACATGGATGATTTAGCAGTGTGAGAAACGTGAGAAACACGCTCCTACACAGAGGAGGGGGAAAAACATGAACAGACTCGTACATGAGTGAGGCTGACACCTAAATTATATAGGCCTAATACACTGGTGATTTTAGTCGATTAAGTCTGTTTCCTAAAGTTCACAAAGTTTTCCTAACTAGGGTTGGGCACCGATATGGAACCGGTACCTAAGTAACCGGTATGTAACCGGACCGAATCAAAACGCAAATTTCGGTGCCACTTAAATGCCTCAGCTGTCGGTTGAAATATTTGCACTGGTTCTCCGAAACGGACGCAAGCATCATCACCACATGTGATCGATCGCTAGTTAAGGGCTCTTACAGAGTCAACGCATCGATACGCATACGCGCCTGCAAGGCTACGCATCGCTACGCTTCGGCCGCCATTATGCGTCTATGCGTAGCAAAATGTGTCGTCCCAGTTTTTGATACGCGACGCACCGTTGCATGCAATACTATGCGTTGTTGGTGGGGGCGATACTGCAAGTTGCTTGCGTCCGATGTGTAGACTATGAAAGGGAGCACGTCGCTCACGTTGCTCGCGTTGACTCTGTAAGAGCCCCACCAACAACGCATAGTATTGCATGCAACGGTGCGTCGCGTATCAAAAACTGGGACGACACATTTTGCTACGCATAGACGCATAATGGCGGCCGAAGCGTAGCGATGCGTAGCCTTGCAGGCGCGTATGTGTATCGATGCGTTGACTCTGTAAGAGCCCTTAATAAAAAATCCTTATCGCGTTAAAATAATTTAACGCAAAAAAATTACCGAAAAAAATAAACAAATCCCGAAAGTCACAAAGGTGCGTCATTAACGTATTTTGGGTCGCCCAATTGAAGAAATTGGGCGGGGGCGGG
>FLSR01000197.1:42074-63926 GCA_900092035.1 Leuciscus waleckii
GCGCTACTCCCCACCGGCACGGGCCGACTTCAAACGCGCCGGGAAGTTGGCTGGGTTTTTTTTTTTTCAAGCAGAAGACGGCATACGAGATACTAGAGTGACTGGAGTTCAGACGTGTGCTCTTCCGATCTTTTTACATTGTGTTCCCCTAGCGTAAGATACTTACGCAAGTACGTGAGACCTCTCGTAAGAGAACGTACTCGGTTACTAACGTAACCTCGGTTCTCTCTAGAAGAGTGAACGAGTACTTGCGTATCTTGCCGTGCATGCGTCATGTTCTGATTCGCTTCTGCGATGAAAAACTGACCAAACCAGCCTCTCTGGGCCGTGTTTATAGCCCTGGCCCCACCCGATTTCGGCGGGGCATGACGTAATGGGCGCGAAGCGCCCTCATTGGTTCTGACGTCATGAGGGGCCTCTATCGATAGGCTGGTGCAGTTGCCGCAGAGCAGCCAATGGGCGCGCGGGCGGTCTAGTCCATGTCCGCAAGGTGCTGCAATGCGTTTTACATTATTGGAAAATTAAGGATAATTTTTGGCTTCAATATCTCGAGGAAAATAGGTTTTCCCCTAGCGTAAGATATCTTACGCAAGTACTCGTTCCCTCTTCTAGAGAGAACCGAGGTTACGTTAGTAACCGAGTACGTTTTCTATTCTTCTCACACTTCACCAGCCATAGACAGTATAAGTGCTTAAGCCCAATTTATACTTCTGCGTCGAACTTACGCCGTAGATACGTCGTAGGCTGTGTGTAGCGCGCGTACCCTTCGGCGTACCCTGACATGCACCTCTCCAAAAATGTAACAACGCGCAACTCTACGCGGACGCAAGCGCTGTGATTGGTCTGCTGGGACCGCTCCCTCGGGTTTCACATGCTCGCTCTGCAAGTGTAATTGGGCGTCAACGCGGACAACGACGCAGAAGTATAAATGAAAACCAACGCGTTGCGTACAGCGTAGAGGCTCCGGTGTAGGTCCGACGCAGAAGTAAATCAGTCTTAGCCTACTAACATGGCGCCCATAGTGCGTTATAGATCAACTAACATGAATGATCATTATAAAGGTTTCTTAAATGACAAAACACATTCACTTATGTATTTAAGAATAAAAAATATCAGCCAAAGACTGACTGACATGTAACGCAACCAATCATAGTTGGTTTTGTTCCGCGTCATGTTTAGTGTGAAAATGTGAAGTCGACGTCCCTACAATAACAGACCGACGTATAGACCTTATGTAGCCCCGCCCCTTTTCCGCGCTGCGCTCGTTGTCTTTTGACTTCCGGTCTGTATTTTCACAGCGATTTTGCATGTTTATTAATGAACGGCTCGTTTTAAAATCTTCCCGGTCAACTGACATTTGTTAAGTCATCTGCTTTAAACATCACAGTCCTCGTGATAACTTTTGTTAACTTTACATTAAGTAAATCCACTTCAAAAGCTAAATACTCCTGGACAGCAATGCCATCGGAATATACAGAACGACCGCAAAAACGGAAGTTAAAAGACAATATTCTAAAGATGGCGGCGCCCTCGTTTCTCTGGCGCATAAGGTCTATAGGGCCTACATCTAAAATTATTCATTCAAGAACGTTGTGCAAGTTTACTGCAACAATAGAGCGCTGAACTTCACATACTTTTGAAATCCAGTTGTAAACATGACGGCGTTCTTCCACGATGGGTTTCGCATCACGGAATTTAAGGTGATGCGTTCAAAAATACGCTCACCTTGTGCAGGACATGCACAATAAGTCAGGTAGGTGTCGTATTTTGGCAGAGAAGGCAAACATTTTGAAAAAGATTGCTGAAATTTAAAGCTTCTTTGTAGCATACCAGAACACAGACTTTGCTGTTATTAGTAGGCTACCGTAGTGTTTTTTTAGTGTTAAATTATTGTTAGGTGGCTTAAGGTTTTATTGTGAATTTATTATGTAAATTTGTGGTTTGTATTTGGACTAATATTTATATACTTAAAAAATGTAATATATTCAATTTTAAGAATTTTTTTATTTACATTTTTTCAATAAAAAAGCATTTTTTTAATGTCATTCACCATCGTTTTGAAGCTCTTTTTTAAAAGTATTGGTTCAGGCACCGGTACCGTTTTAAAAGTATCGATTTGGGACCGGTATCGAAAGAGTAACCACAGGTTTTTCTTTGGCCGCTTTCAAGCTGTCAGTTCTGGTTGTCAGTGGAACACAATAACATCAATAAAGTGTTCAATTATGAACAGTTTATTTATTGTTTTAATAATAATAGAATAGAATAGAATAGAATAGAATAGAATAGAATAGAATAGAATAGAATAGAATAGAATAGAATAGAATAGAATAGAATATTGTTGCTTTTATATTTTGTCATCTACTGCAATAAAGTGTGGCTTAAGTGTCCATGTAATAAATCTAAATATAATATTAATATACTAATATCATAAGACGTTATCATTTCCTAAAAAATACCCTATTGGGCAAAGGTTTGGGGTCGGGAAGATGTTGTGTTTTTGTTTTTATTAGAACTTCTTTTTTTTTTTTTTTATAACTGTTAGCATACATTTAAAATGTATTTTATTCCTGTGATGAAAAGCTGAATTTTCAGCATCATTACTCCAGTCTTCAGTGTTACATGATCCTTCAGAAATCATTATAATATGCTTAATAATATGTAACATTTCTTCTTCTGATCAATGTTTGAAACAGTTGTGCTGCTGCTTACATTTTTGTGGAAACCATCAATTTAAAATGTTCTTTGCTTAAGTATTAATTTCTTCCAAAACATCTTACTGATGGTACTGTAATGGTATGTATATGAAACTGATAGAACAGGTAAAATGCCTTTTCTTACCCAGAGGCTATAAGGCCCGTGACTGTGCCATGGCAATTCTCTGCAAAGCAGGTCGACTAAGCCCTGCCAGACTGGCACGAGGTGGTATAGGGGCAGCACAGGCAGCGGAGCGCTGAGAGGCCAACGTTGTTGAAGATGACGTAAAAACTGTGGATGGTGTGGGACTTGTTGACGTGTTAACAAGTATGGCAGTTGGCACAAACGTTGCTGAAGATGATAAGCTTTGGGCGGATGGAGGCTGCTGATTCTGTGATGGCAGAGTTGGGGGCAAAGATGAAGGCGTTGGGCGGCTAGAGGAGATTGAGAGATTGGCAGTGGGCGATGTGAGAAGGGACAACGACTGATCAAAAACAGCAGAATTCTTGGCTTCTTCTGAGGGCATGGATTTTAAAGATGTTCCATGTGGTAGTGTATGAGAATACGAGTTTAAAACATAGGATGGAAGTGTCCCAAAGCTGGCTTTCGGACTGTTTGGCTTTGTTGCACGTCCTAGTGTCTGTGAGGCAGTGCCATTTGCCTTTACACTCAACACCAGCATGCACTGCTGGCAGGCACAGGGCTGTCCAAGAGGAGCAAGAGATGATACCGAAAGTGTCCCGCTTGGGTAAACTGCACTTCCTTTTCTACTCAAGGTAGAACCAGAAACGCCTACCCCAAGAAGAGCCCCAGTTGACCCTCCACCTGATGTAACCCTTCTAGCCATGCCTCCAGTCCCTGAGCCAGTACCCCAAGCCAGTGAATTTTTAGGCAGTGGCCCAGTAACTAGTGGGTAAACCATGTCTGAGCGTCTCTGGATGCGCCTCTGCCGCTGCGTTTGCCTGTTAATCTGGGTCATGGTCTGGAAGTCCACAAAGTAGCAAAAGCCCAACGATGTCAGGTCCAGCCAGGGTTGCTGTCGGTCCCGTGCCGCTTGCAAGGCAATGTCACCTCCATGTCAAAGGCTGTCCAGGAACCTGCATCATTTTCCCACTCCCATATCCAACCTTGGCCTGGCGCTGAGGTGGGGTCATAGAAACTCCGTCGCACTGGTCTTAAGTACCTGAGGAGGAAAACAAAAGGGTTATAGATCAAATATAATAAAAGAGATATAATAAATCAGTTAAATAAAGTATTTTCTTATAAGAGAGGCAGCCAGTCAACATGTTACGGATCTAAAGGCAACAATATACTCATAGCAAATAATTTTTTGTTCATCGCTTTGGGGAAAAAAGAAGTTTGAAATACCTGAGCAGCAGTAAACAGTAAACGAGAATCCTGACGCCGCCTACTGTGAGCGGTATTTAGATATATATAATATGTAAACATGTACTGCACGCTTTTTCTCTATATAACAAAAGAGAATTGGATCATAGAGAATTGGATGTTTTTTGCACCAGCTCTGTAATTTGGCACTCCAGTCAAGTCACGTCATGTTTATTTATATAGAACTTTATACAACAGGTTGCTTTAAAGCAAGCAGCTTTACAGCATAAAACATGAAAAAAAGAAGCAGTGTCACTTTCGGTTAGATGTCCAATGTCTCCAATGTAAGCATTCAATCCTCCATTATACCGACTGAATGCCTATTGTTGTGCTTTGCGCATCCTTTGCATTTAAACCCATTCTTCGGAGCAGAAATAAGTTTACATTCTCTCCAGTAAGACTGATCCGATCAGGATCTTGAGTGTTTAGAGTAATAATTCTTCAATCAAATTTAAAGCAGTAACTGGGACAACACATGCAATATCCATTTAGCTAATGCACAAAATGCATTTAGGAATTCATGACGTAGTGCTGGGACACACAAACAGAAAGCCAAAACCCATGTGAATAGATAGATTTGAGCATAAAGCAAAAGCCACTGAGCACAAAAGACCCACTGAGGCATAAACTTTAGCACAAGAGGAGAACTGGGAGTTCTAGAAGCCATAAAACTTGTGAAAGGACATATTCTCTTTTTAACACCATATACACCTAGACCTTCAAATGGTACAAAACACTTAATGTGTTGCATGATTCTGTAGACATTATGGAACTTTATAAAGCATGTTCCAGAAATGAGGTGGAGTAAAGCAAGCATCAGTATGCTTTGATCATCCTTTATTGCGTTTGAACTCACTTTACCAGCTCTGTGCCTCAATCACAGTCATGCCCTCTCGGCTCTATTGTACATGAATGAAACAATGTCTTTTGTTAACAGATGAATAGATAACTATTTGCCAATGCTTTTTTTTTCTTTCGCTGCCTGTGAGAAGTGATTTCACTGAATTATACAGTCAAGCTAATGATAAACACATGTAACTGCATGCGAGTACCATATATGTCTGAAGGCAGGTCCACTGATATTATGTATCTCTTTTTGAATATTATGAATCTTGCTTTTAGACAGTGTGATGTGTTCAGGGGCCAATGAACATAATAATATGATAAGAAATTAGAATATATATATAAAAAAAAATGTTTTAATGTAATGTATTCCTGTAATGGCAAAGCTGATTTTTTAGCAGCCATTTAGTCTTCAGTGTCACATGATTCTTCAGCTCTCTAGTGTTCATGTTTTTACGTGCAGACGTCTGACCTTGATGGCCTGAAATTTTCTTGTCAAAGGCAGAGCCCCAGAACATTCCTACTTATTGCGTAATCGCCACAGACAAATGGTAGTTCGAAAGTGTTTACCATTTGGAGCAAACTTTTAGGGAACGTTTGCATCGGCTGGGATCAGATCAGGATCTTGAGTTTTTTATTCCTGTGATTTTCAGCATCATTACTCCAGTCTTCAGTGTCACATGATCCAGAAATCATTGTATTATGCTGATTTGCTGCCCCTTTGATCAATTTAATACATCATTGCTGAATAAAAATTATAATTTCTTTTTTTTTTTTTTAAGAAAAATCTTTGACCCCAAACATTTGAACGGCATGTGGAAACATCTTTGACCCCAAACATTTGAACGGCATGTGCCGATTTTTTGCATTACACTTTTGAATAAAAAAAAAGAAATAAAAAAAACAATAATTACTTAGATTAATTGGGATACATTTTTTTGACTAAATCTGATTATTCTACCAATTAATCTAATTTAAGTTTTTCAACCCCGCCTGCACTGCAAGCAACATGGTGTGACACTCCCATTGTCGCCCAACAAGGCAATTCGCACTTCATTATAAACTTACATTGGACAATTGTCATATTCTTCTACACAGACAAATGCTAGATTTTTTTAGCCACACTTGGAAAAAAAATGAATATAAATTTTTTTTTAAAAAATTAAAAAAATTAAAGTTCAACATGTACTCTAGTAGTCTATAACAAAAGAAAACCTCATTATATACGTCATTAAGTCAATGATTCCATCAGGATCTGTCAGTATTGATTGTGATGCACCAAAACTGTTAGTTAAAACTACAGTTTCAGTTCAATATAGTTGATAGTCCAGATAAAACTATAATACTGTGCCTCCTCTCAACATTACGGCCAGAGCAACAGATGGCCATGTCCACTTTCACATGCCAATCATACAGCCTGCTCTTAAGTTTGCAAGCTTGTGCTAGTATGTGAGTGGGAGTAAAAGGCTGTGCTTCAGCAGATCATAAACTGTGACATTGGGTTAAGGATCCCAGGACCTTTGCAGCGGCACAAAGCCCTATACAGCAGGTGTACAGAGACCGTCCATCTGTTCCATTGTTGCTGGCTCTGTGCTTCCATCATTGCCCCAATTTTCATTTCCCTTCCCTTTTTCAAACTAACAACTTTATTCCCCTTTCTTTTCTAATTTTTTTTTCTAATTTATAAAATACAATACATGCAATGAATTATAAATGCAAAAATAATTCCATCTGACACGTGCAGTGTTTCTCCTACCATTGTTTTGATTACCAGAAAAAAATTCAACACTGAATTTCTGTGGGGGAAAAAAATTCATATAATTTGTTTTTTAAATGTTGTGTAAGTTTAATAATTGTATACGTTTCATGATTTCAATTAATTAGACATGCTTTTTGATTACAAAAAAAATGCTCCGCGAGTACACTAGTAGTACCACCCACCTGAAAAAAATCCCAGGGGAAACACTGACGTGTCTTATGTAGTAGATTATACCACCTCTGTAGTATTTGATTAAATATGATCACCGATGGATAGCAATTTTGGGGGACATTTAGCTCTTTCTTAAACACTCTCTTTTATATTTTCTGAGCTGAAGTATTTTCTGTTCATATTTCTAGATTTCTGTCATTCAGAAAAGTCAGTCAGTCAGTGGTGGAAATGTAAAGATTTTAACCAATCATCAAACATTTGACCGTGACATAAATGAGAAGGAAGCTATCTGAAAATGAAGCTTGGTACTTAAAACTGTTGTAGATAAAGTGAAGACAAAGATGGGACCAAACGATTTATAAAGTGGGTTTCAGAAATGAAAATCAGTGCTTAAAGTACGCAGAAAGTAAGCTCAACTACACTACCTAGAAAATATTTTTTAAAGGAGTCTCTCAAGCTTAACCAAGGCTGCATTTATTTGATTTTTTTTTTTACTGATTTATCTGTGATATTATTACCATTTTAAAGAACCATTTTCTATTTTAATATACAGTACTCTAAAATGTAATTTATTCCTGTGATGGCAAAGCTGAATTTTCAGCATCATTACTCCAGTCTTCAGTTTATATGATCACGCGATCCTTCAGAAATCATTCTAATATGCTGGTTTGGTCTTTAAGAAACATTTCTTTTAATTACCAATGTTGAAAACAGTTTTTGTTGCTTAATGTTTTTGTGGAAACCATGATACACTAACACTACCATTCAAAGGTTTGGGTTAAGTGAGATTAAAAAAAATATATACTTTTATTTATAAAAATAAGTTAAGCTTAAAAGTGACAGTAACATGTATAATGTTACAAAATTATTCTTATTATTTTTAAATAAATGCTATTCGTTTGAACTTTCTATTCAAAGCATCAGCAACAAACATGTTTTCAACATATAGATATAGTAAGAAATGTTTCTTGAGCAGCAAATGAAGGATAATTTTACACTAAAGACTGGAGTAATGATGCTGAAAATTCAGATTGCCATCACAGGAATAAATTACATTTTAAAATGAATTAAAATAGAAAACAGCCATTTTAAATTGTAATAATTGTACACAATATTGTTGTTTTTACTTTGTTTTTGATCAATAAATGCTGCCTTGGTGAGCATAAGAGACTTTTTTCAAAAACATCTTAAAGGGCACTTATTATGCAAAATTCACTTTTACATGGTGTTTGAACATAAATGTGTGTTGGCAGTGTGTGAGCAAAACCTCCCTAGAATGATAAAAATCCACCCAGTGTTTTTTTTTACAATCTCAATAAATCATAAGCACTGTCTCAGAATGAGCTGTTCTAAGATTCAGCGCAATGTGACGTAGAATTGCACAGGCCCCTCCCACGACTGTTGAGTGACACTTCAGTTTGAGCATAGACCCGCCCTGAGTGAGCTGGACACAGTCCGCCATTGTTCGACGCTTGAGCAGCTGTAGACAAGAATGTCTCCTAAGCGATTGAGGTGTTTTGTTGTTGGATGTCAGAATGAACATATCAGTCTTCATTTACTCTCGTTCTTACTCGAGGATGGATCTGTACCAACTGTTCGTGATCCAGATTACACTCTACGGAGCGACAGGACTAACGTTACTGACCACGGCAGAAATGAAAGTGAGAGCGCGCACTTTATGACAGCTCATCGAATAGTTTTACGGATTTACAGTGTACCAGTTTATTAAGCACAGACTGAAAAGGTGTGTATATATTTGTTTGCTGTTAGTTGTAACGAGTGTTTTGTGTACTTCGCTGTGTATGTTCCATGATAATGAAAGGGAGAGAGAGAGAGTTTATGGATAAGACTTAAATGCTCACATCTTATACTGTGTTTATTTAGCTGTTCTTACAGTGATTCTCTGGAGTAAAACTAACGCTTCATCTTTTGTGTGATGTACAATAAACTTCATTGAACTCATCAGTATATTTTGGTCATCATTCGGACGAGGTCTGCTACAGCAGGCTTGTATTAATAGTGGATAAAAGCAGATGACAAATAAGTTATAACCATAATTAAGCTAAACTATACCTGTTCAATCTCCATACAGTATATATTCTCTGGCGCTGTGGGCATTATTGTCCCACTCCGAGTCAAAATGAACACGCTACTGAGAGTTTCTGTTTTGATATTATCAGATGAGATTGTCCTGACTGAAGCTTTTTTTTCTCTTATGAACTAGATCAACACAAATGCCCTTTGTCCATGGGGATTAATAGGCAGTTTTGCTGCAAGAATTTGCAATCACTTTGAGTAACTTTAATCTGTGTCCTCTTACATACCAAGGCCTCAGTCTGACTAAAATTGTGTGTTTTTGCAAGGCCAGACTAACAGACCATGATAATGTGCTTGTGGAAAATTTACAAGAAAACAAGGGTAGTGTTATGTCTGTTTTTTGTTTTTTTTTACCTCTTTTGTCTCACTCCCTCTCTATATGTTGTCCAGTCATACAGTGGCCTCAAAAAAGTGTTTGGACACATTGGAAAATGTATGAATTTCATTGAAGATGTATTGCAATCTTTTATTTTAATTTTGAAAAATAAATCAACTTTTCTATTTTAAATTGTACAACATATATTGCATGTTTATGCTAAAAAATGTCACTTGGTCTCATATAATGCGAAGACATTTTAAGTGTGGCATATATATTTAAATACTTTTTGCCACCAATGTATATCCATCCAAAACAACAGCTTCCTGAGTGGAAAGTAGACATAGTTCAATGTGGTTTAAACTCAAATGAGTGCATACGTATAAGTAGATGCGTGTTAAAAAATAGGTGTGAACAACATTTCGTCAAAATCACTGAATGCAGACTGAAAAAGGGATAAGCATAGATGTGCTTTGAAGTCATATTACATCATGTTAAAATGAAATATTTGCCACACACTTTTTATCAATATATCACTGCTTGAACCAACTTCTTTAGTTTCACCAAGAGATACTAGCACTCATTCCTTTGCTACTACTCATAATCACAATAGTGTCAACTAACTAACCCACTGTTAGTTATAACACATTTCTAAATGTACATGGGAATCTGTGGTTCAGTTTTGACTAGTATGTATTCTAATTGTCACTGGATTCTATTACAGTTTTGATCATTAGGTACTACACTTATTGTTTGGTTACTAGTAATTTCAAGTTACTAGTATCTATTCCAGTTTTACTAGTACCAGTTTATGAGATGCTAGTATCCATTCCCAAATGGTACTAGTACATTTCTGATAACATTTTACAATAAGGTTTCATTAGTTAACATTAGTTAACTACTTTAGTTTACATGAACAAATAATGAACTGCTCTTCTACAGCATTTATTAATCTTTGTTCATGTTCATTTCAGTATAATAAATGATTGATATCAAAAAGTTGTATTTGTTAACATTAGTTAATGCACTGGGAAGTAACATCAACAAACAATGAACAGCTGTATTTGTATTAAGAAACGTTAAAAAAGACTAACAAATACAGTAACACATGTATTGCTCATGGTTAATTCATGTCAGTTATTAAACCTTATTGTAAAGTGTTACAGTTCAATGAAAAATCTTACTGATAATGGTAAATCAATGTAATGATAATAAAATGTAATGTTACTAATAAAACTAGTATTTTAGTTGTCAATGCTGGGATCGTGACTAGCTGCAAAATAATAAGTTCTACTAGTATACAATGAATGCTTGATGAAGGCATTTCAATAAAAGACACTAGTCACGAGTAATATAATAGATTAATCCATCAAATAGTAACATAAAATAGAAACTAGTTCGTTGTAAAGAATGAATGTTAGATTGGCTTGCCACAGGTATAATGATGCGCTGCTGGTTTTCATCTTACCGGTGTCCTGTCTGAACTGATGCATGGAGTGTAGATCGATGATGTAGGGCGACAGGCGGCTGTCGGCTCGGCCTAGAACGATGCTTCCGCCGCGGGGATCGCTTCTTATCACCTCCTCTATGTGGTGAGACACGGTCGGGCTGTACGGCCGCCAGCGCCCGTGCTCGCTGAGCCATTCCCAGACGACCACGGCGGAGGCTTGTAACATCGTGTCCCTTCAAGTAGAACAGAAAAACGAAGTACGCATCTCTTTATTTCAACAACCGGTTTTGTAAAAGCAGGAGGGCAGATTTGCTATGCTAATGTAAAGCAATGTAAAGCACGGCAAAGTTGTAATGCCTGGTCTGTATAACGTCGATAGACACACGAGGATTTGTTTTGAGCTTGAATATTCTGGTTCTGGTATATAGGCTATAAGCATAAACTCTCAGGTGCACTCACATTTATGTAGAAAACGCTTATCGCAGTATCAGGAAATAAATCTCCGTATCACTTCTTCCATGGTTGGTCGCAAGCGATCTCAACAACTCCTCACGAGTGTCAACAAATAGTAAACGGACCAATATTCTTCTTTCGTCTTCCACACGGCGTTGACCGTCGCTCAGTTTGCGCTTATTCTCTTTCTTACTAGTTTCTTTCTCGCGGCACGATGTGCAATTTATCGAAGATCATGTAGACTTTAAGTTAATGATTTCTGGTGAAAAGCTCGTGGTTTTGTGTTCCGCGCACTGAGTTGATAAAGTGACACCCAACACCTCCCCATCATCACAGTTTAGTAATGCTGTGAGTAATGCTGCCTGAATTGGTGCTGGAAAGTCCGACTCATATCCACGAATCGGTTCTTTCGAACAGCTCGTTTTATTGAACCGCTTAAAAAATGAGCGTCATCCCAACATGATATACATGCTCTAAAATACACGAGTCGGTTAGAGAAGGGCTGAATTTCGAATAGAATAATAGTAGGCTGCCATATTGCTCTTAATCATATTTCATATCTTTGTATAGTATGATAGTGTGATGTTTTTTATTCCACCCAAAATCAGAAAACAGTCACGGTTCAGTTAAGCGCTCGGACCGATTCAGTTCGATTCGTGTAAGACTTGTTTTGTGAAGTGATTCAATTGATTCATTAAAATGATATGACTCAAAGGAACGATTCATTCACAAATTAGACATCAAACTTTAACGCGCACCACAGAGAACGAAACCTGTTTGGTTGGTCATGTAATTTCATGTACTTTGCTGACGAGTAAGTAAGCAACGATTTTGTGTCGCAACGGAACGAAACAAGCAACAATCAAACAACTGCATAAAAGAGAATGACTTAATTTAGCCTGTTTGCCTAAATAAACAGTCAACGTTGCAATCTGCTGAAACTGTGCTTTACTTCTAAACATGATAAAATATTAAAACCTTTTTTTTATACGTAACTAAAAGTCATGTTAATTCCATGGAAGCTTGTTTCCATCACTGAATGAAAAAATAAAAACATAATTGCGTGTTTTTATCTCACAATTCTGACTGTTTCTCTAACAATTGCTAGTTCTCTTACGAGAGTCCTCTCGTACTGCGTTTTTGTAAAAACGCTACGGGAAAGGTTCTCTTTTCACGAAATACTGAAGCAAAAAATTATCCTTAATTTTCATAAATGTATAACGCGTTGCGGAAGTGCTAGCTATGGCGAGACGGCTCGCTGGAATCATATTTTTTCAAATAAAGACATGGCGACACTCATTTTACATTTAGCACACAGTGTAAATGACATGAATATGACAGAGGGCAACTGAATATAGCCCCAGCATAGTTTGAAATCAAGGGTTTAAAGTTTGTACATCATGTGTCCCCAGTGAAGCTGAACTAATTCACACGGACTGACCGTCTATGCACACTTCAGAATATCTGACAGCTGGATTCGACTAAGTCTGCAAGGATTGTGAAATTAAATGTTTTTTAAATATTCAAAGATTTGTTTAAATGATATAAATGCGTATATTTGCTGAATGCTCTTGGTAAATGAGAAAGTATTAATAGTGTTTGCCTTTCTGTTACAAATAATATAAAAGCAAACACTATAATACTTTTTCATATACAGTTTACTTTCTTTGTTCCATCCAACAACTGGCTCTATCCAGTAACGTATTAGACAAAACTGTTAAACAGAGACCATAAACTAATGAACACGAAGAATAGAAGCGCTGTGTGCTCAGGGTCGCCCGTAAAAATAAAAGTCAGCTACACTGGGGACACATTATTGTCAAAATAAAAGTCCTGCTGTTACGAGGTCATAAAAGTTTGCGATCTCTA
The DNA here is from genome assembly GCA_900092035.1 of Leuciscus waleckii. Classification (NCBI taxonomy): domain Eukaryota; kingdom Metazoa; phylum Chordata; class Actinopteri; order Cypriniformes; family Leuciscidae; genus Leuciscus; species Leuciscus waleckii. The sequence goes on from FLSR01000197.1 coordinate 55,113, forward strand.
TGATTTGCTTGAAAAGTATAACGTGGACTTCTTCAAGATCGATCACGATATAAAATCGTCAGATTGCCCACCCCTACCTTAGAGTTCTGAAAAATTAAAGATATCAAATGGAAAGGTACTATGAGGTTACTTTTTTTGTTTTTTTACCTGTGACAACATTGTAAAGATGGAGCTTGGTGAAGGCAAGATTCCCCTTCCCACCTTCATATCGAAACTGGCCATTACCTCATTTGTCATCAACCTGTGGATACAAAAGAAAGATGATTTAAATGACCAAATAATGAATTATATACAACACATTATGAAGGGGTTGTTATAGTTTAGTAGGCTTGTCATATCTAGATGTCACACTGGTTCTACTGTTGGCCTGGTGTTGATTCCAAAGGTCAGTAAGGATTTGAACATGTAGAAAAATCTCTAAATATTTAATGTCATATTTGGATATTGCATATTGGAATAGTAAATGGAGTATTTTAATTTAATCAAATGTACACAGTGTTCCTATTTTTACTGCAGGGGTTTGTTAATTTTAGACTAGTTTAGACTAGTTTGTTAATTTTATACTAAACTTCTGTTTAAACGACTGACGACTGACCAACCATGGTCAACCATTGACCCTCCCAAAGCCTTTATACAAACTAACAGATGTCTTTGTAGTCAAAGACAACTTTATAATTGTATATGAGTTACAGATATGAATAGAAATATTGATAGTGAATGTTAAAGAGTGAGACATAAAGCTTGTGTATATGCATTGGAATTTTTAAAGGTCATTTTGGAAGATGGTTGTCTACCTGATCAACAAATATAAAAGCAAGTCATTAGTACTATAAATTAGGCTAGTTCATTATGATACCTAATTATATTCCAGACTCAGTGAACAAGTCTAAGCTTTCAGCAGATTAGCCTGCTGGCAACAGATTTAGTGCCCCACACAGCCAGCATGTGTGTGTATTGGGAAGTGGGGTGAAAGAGATTTACCCCAAAACTAGGCTTCCTGCAATAGTCTGTGTTACAGGTGTTACTGATGTCCAGCCGCAACACAGGTTACATCACTTGCCCACTGCGGCCCCGCCCCCCACCGTCATTTAGATTTTAGTAGTAAAAATAATTAAGTTCAGTTAGAGCAGGGGTTTTCAACCCATATATTTGAGTCAAACAGCTGCAATTGTGATATTTTACTAGCAAATATTTAGTAATCAACTAGAGGAGGTCAATTTGACATTCTCCCAGCTAATTGTCACACTAAATTTGGTAAGCTGTTTATATTTTTAATGTTTCAGTTTAACTAATACCCTGTCTATACTAAAGATGCACCGATGCAATTGTCTTGGCGGATTCCGATTTCCGTTTTTTTGGTAAGTGTGACCTGCCGATACAGATTTTTGCTGATGAAATTTAAATAAACCCTTCAGTTTTTTTTGGTAAAGTGCTGCACAACAGAGGTTTAAAACATGGAAGAAAAATAGTGATTTTTCCTTTTAAAATAAAGTAGTATTTCATTAAGACATACATTATACTGTAAAATAGTAATACAATACAGTAATACATACTATATAATAGTAATATATTTCTGTCACAAGTTAAACTGAACTTTTATTTTGACAGGTTGCCGTGAAGATCTTGAAGTTTCTCTGTGTTTATGATATGAAAATAGTCTCTCAAATTAAACAGTAAAATGTTCATTAAGTGACTCTCAAAGCAGCTCTGGAGATGAAGTTTGTGTTCATGTTGTCATTCAGAGCGCACCGCGTGCTTTGTGCGTTATAAACGTATCCACGCATATCTGTGATATTCATTACAAAGACACGCAGAACATGTAGGATTCATATTCAAATAGTCTTCTTGAAGTTTAATATTCACAGACACTACTCCATATCGCGATGTGATTTAAAGGGCACCTATTATGCCCCATTTTAAAAGATTTAAAATAAGTCTCTAATGTCCCCAGAGTGTGTATGTGAAGTTTTAGCTCAAAATAACCCACAAACTATTTTTTATAACATGTTAAAATTGACACTTTCAATGCGTGAGCAAAAACACAACGTTTAGTGTGGGTCCTAAAAGGTTGAAAAAGTTAGAGAACAGACGCTACACTTAAAAACTGAAAGTGTCTGCTCAATGCAGCATTAGTGAGAAGCTGACTACTACTATATACTAGTGCTGCACGATTAATCATATCGCAATCGCGATGTCAAGCCTAGCGATTATATGACGCAAAATGCTGCGATTTTATATGAAATAACAAATTAGCGCTGTTAACATAATTAACGCAGCATCTGTTCATTTTTGGCATCCTCTGGCTAGTGTTACATGATCCCGCTCTTATTCATGCAAATGCTTTTAAACCATTCATGCGCGATAAGACAAAAATGAACGCGCCTGTGAATGTCCTGACTGTGACACACAGAAAGACTTGCGCTGATATCGTGCGTGCGCACAAAACAGCATGCCAGAATACAGTTCTCTTTTGAGCTTGAACGAACAATAACACACACAATTATGCCAAAATGTATTTTTGTTGAGTATCTTCATAACATAAGAGTAGTCTTATGATGAACGTGAAGAGTTGTGACTCGTGAGAGAATGAGGCCCGTGTGAGATCCGCGTCTCTGACAGCAGCAGCTGGTCTTAAAGGGACAGTACACAGTAGCCAGTAATTATATCTGTCGCTAAAGTTAATCAAAGAACAAAGGGAACAGAGAAAAACACTCACTGCTCTTGACTAAAGAACTTTTTTTCTTTAGGCAGATTATCACTAATCTGTGTGTGCATTTATTTTCCTTGAAACAAAGCAAGTTGACTCATGAAACCATTTGTTTATTATATCGCATATCGCAATCGCAATATTGACCTCTATCGCAATATGACATTTTCCCCAAATCGTGCAGCCCTACTATATACTTACTTGCTTCTGGGATTGGGTACGGGGAATGTTTCCCATCTGTTGGTTGACTTTGCATAGATTGCTGATCAACAGGTGAACCTGATCTTCGACTTTGTTTTGTTTGGAGAGATGGTCCTCCCTGAGAAGGTGGTCTAGTCTGCTTTTCTGAGATGGGCTCCTGAATTTGCCGGGGGGCTACAAGAATCAGAGAGTAAATTTACAGCTTAAGACAAATGATTAACTAATTGTAATATGTCATTTTGGTTTTGACATCCACACTATGGATTTTACTATGACATATTACTTAACAATTAGTTAATGGTCACATAATGATACCTTTGCAAATCATTAGCTAATGATTAATTAAAGCAGACAACTGAAAGTTGAAGTACATAGCTTTGCCCATTGTGGTAATGAATACATTAATTTGCACTATTAGTTAATAAAATATATTATTAAGGAATTAATACATTATGACAGATTGAATTAATTACTATTCATATATTAATTCATCTATTAATCATTTAGACTCCATATTAGTTGCTGATGCAGTAATAATTGTGTCATACATTAACTCATGATTATCTGTGCATTAGTTATTTAATGCCTATTAGTGTACCCATATTGTAAAGTGTTATCAGAACTTGTAAAAAAAAAATTATTAAGCATGTAAGGAAATAAAATAAGATAAATCACGTTCGCACCACATTACATTTTTTAAGGCTACGACCAATTCATCTGATAAACACTCAGTATTTATGTGTACACAACAGTCTTAATGTTAGAACAATTGCAATAGATATTATTATTATTTTTTGTATTTTAGAATTGGCATGTCGAAAATCCTTATAAATTGACCCACTAGCACATTTTACACAATAAAGTGATCTAGAATCCACGACAAAGGACACGTATGGCCACAATTTGCGTGTCATGTGGAGGGCTCCGTAAAATTTATATAAATTAATGCATTTATTTCACGTGCTAGTCACGTTTCCCCGACTCCCCCAACAACAGCGGTAACGTTAGCCCCAGCGAACCGGACAGCCAACAGCACGTGCAGTTCAGTCAGAAAAATGTGCGCTGAGGCGACATTCCTATCACTCCTTGTACTATATAGTTATTATATTTAAGTCACTTTTAACTACATTATTAAAGGTACTCTGGTAGTTAAATAGTAGGCTAGGTGGAAAATCACGCCAGTTCACAAAAATCCATTGCTGCCCCACAGAAGAAACAAAACGAGAAAAAAACCCTAATAAACACATGAATAAACACCAATATCTATTTATATTTTCCTTACCTCTGTTCACTCATCGTCCACTGCAGGGGCCTGTACCATGAAGCCGGTTTAGGTGGCTAGCCAGCTATGTTTCAGTTTAGTTTCCGCCAACCCTGGGTTTTAGGTACTATGAAAGTAGCTCTTGCCTTGCCTTGCCTTGCCTATAAGGTATGACTGAAACCAACTTAGTGCATTAATAAAAACTAGAAGAACAGGGCCAACCACATCAAATACTTCTTTTAAAAAAGCGGGGAGGAATGACATCACAAAGAGACCCAGAAGGCTTTAGTTGGTTGATGATCTTGTGTAGAAAAGAAAAGGAAAAATAATTGAACTGGCTAAAGTTAGCACTAGAATTTGGGACAGCAGGGTCATAAGTAGAAGGCCTGTCTTATTTCATTATCTTGTCTACAAAAAAAATGACAAAAGCTTTCACACATATCTACTGTTTCAAAAATGTAATTAATAACAGGTGGATTCACAACAGCACGTATAGTATTAAAGAGCAATCTTGGTCTATGACAATTGTTTATCAATGAGCTCAGATAAATACATAGATTTAGCCGATCTGACAACTTTCTGATATTGAGATAGAGAAGACTTTAAAATTTCGTAAGAAATCTAGAGCTTATCTTTCTTCCACCATCTTTCAGCTTTCTGCAAGCCTGTCTAAGAGCACGTGTAGTATCATTTAAACAGGGCACAGACTTGCAGAGGAGCTATGTAGGCCAAAATGTTAGTGCAGACATCATTAAAACAATGAATGAGCTCTTCGACACTATGATCATATGGAAAGGAGACTAGAGATTGAGAAAACACCTTGAACATTGATAAGAAAGTAGCACTGGTGGTGGAAGATATTATACTAGTCAAACAGGCAGGTTTACATGATTTGACAACAGGAGATGACAAGGGAACAGTAAATAAAATAGGTTTATTACCTAATTCAATGTCCTGCACTTGAAAACCATGAGACAGCACAAGATCAAGTGTATGACCATGTGAATGAGTGGGACCTTTCACCAGTTGAACTAGATCAAATAAATGTATAAGGCTAATAAAGTCCTTGGCCAATGAGTTGGAGGAGCAACACACATGAACATTAAAATCTCCAAAGATTAAAATCTATCAAAATAATACCACTTGAAACAAGAAAGTATTTGTGAGGTTTCGTGGGTCGATATCAATGCAATCACCAACGGAAAGCGCATTAATATAGAACAGTGATTAAACTGACTGGAACTACCTGTGCATTAAATGGTTAATCGAGCATTCAGTCTGACCATGGTATAATATAAATTATATTCAATCGGTCATTCTAAATGGCCTAACTTTTGGTATAATGTTAGCTATGTTTTAAATTCAATACTTCCATCAACCTTAAAGTTGGAGTTTGTCTGACAAAATGGAAGTTGGATTATTGGGAGTTTTTTTATCGTCGTAGCCTACAGTATATGTCTTTCCATGACGCTCTTTCTTTTGCGAAACACAAACGAAGATGAAGAATGGGATCAGAATAACACTGGACAGATTTGGAACAACTTGAGGGAGAGTGAACGCTGACAGTTTTTATTTTTTAGGGAACTATTACACCCCTACACATAAATGAATTGATTTTTTGTTGTAAATAAAACAAAATATTATTGGAGTAAGTTTTACAAAAAATACTATTTCAGGTTTTTTACGGATTTTTTCACTTAATTTAATGTTACTTGCCTTTTTTGTAATTGTTTGTGAAATTTAGGCTTCTAGTCCATACACCTGCTTATGGTTTCTCTATCCACACAGACTCTCAAAGGTTCAAAGATGATGACAAGTTGTTTTTCAACTTATTTGCCTTGCCGAGGTGGAGAGGCATTTAATAATTCATTTGCTTGTATGAATGATGAACTATTAGCCAGAGGCCTTTTCAAGAGTGACTCATAATAGAGAGAGAGAGAGAGAGAGAGAGAGAGAGAGAGAGAGAGAGAGAGAGAGAGAGAGAGGGGGTGGGTTTTGTCTCCGGGTCTGTATTTTTTGGGATGAAATTCTATCAGGATCAGATGATGTGCTATGAGATATGAAATTAACATCAGTATCTCAGGGCTGCTGAGCAGGAACGCATCTAATCCCAGTCTACTTATTTATTTCTTCATCAGATTTATGTCAAAATATGCATGGCACAGACGCCACCGGAGCTCAGAGTGCACCGTTTCAATCATCGCGTCCAGAAAGCTGATAAATTAATAATTCCATGTTTCACTAAGACGAAGGATTATTTTATATACATTATGATTACGGTTAAGCAGAGGTTGATGCTGGAAAGGTGACTCATATTTCTAGGTGGTTACACGACAATAAACTTCTACATCTCATAATTCCTGTTTTACTCTGGTTTGAAGGTGAATTTACAACATCCACTTTAGTTTGCAGAGTGCAGACCTGGAGCACAACATTTCAATAACACAGGTCAAGTTGGATTTTGTGTTGTAGCGTGATTAGGTGGATACGCTGAACCCGTCCGCTCGGGTCTCAAGCAGTTTCTAGTCTTGGTTATCCCCAACAATATGCTACACTAGGCTGTCCTATGACTTTAAGCATTAGAGTAACAAATAGCATGATTTTGTTGTGAGGACCATTATGGATTACATAAACTGTTATCTGACATAAGATTAACAGGTTACACTTTAAAATAAGGTCCGTCATTAATAAGTTACTATGCAGGAAGTAATATTTTCTAAAAAACTTTTTACCAAATTTGTTTAAACTGTCTTTATATACCAATACATAATTAAAATGTAGTACTCTGAAAAAGAGACTTTAAAAATCGAGTGTCTGTAGTCCTCTCAGTGCTGCAATAAACAAAGCTTATTTCCATTCGGAACGAATGAAATGATTGGCTGAAGTGTTAATGCAGTACTACTCTTTAGTCCTGCATTACTTCCTGCATAACTTATTAATGACGGACTAAAGTGTCATTAAACATTGAAACACTTTAATGACAGACATTTCATTAAACACTAAAATTCTGAAGTGTTACCGATTAACACATCATGAAAAGTAACTGTCGACGCCAGTGATTCTGGTCTGTCCGACCCAAGGTTTGGATTGAAAGTCAGTAGGGACAAAGAGACAGGAGAAGCATGATATTATATTACAAAATCAAACCATCTATCTATCCATCTTTCTATCTATCTATCTATCTATCCATCCATCCATCCATCCATCCATCCATCCATCTGACAAATTTGTTGGTTGTGGAAATTATGCCACACTCCTGTGTAATTATTTCTATTTTTATAATAAATGTTGATAGGAAAAAAAAGGTAATGTGACCTTGATGTGACAAAAAAAGAAAAGAAATTTGAAATGTGCACTGTAAGTTTTAACAAAAATCAGCATTTAGGGCATAAAAGCACCTTTAATTGAAGAGACACCCATATAAACATTGTATCACAAATATCATCTGATATTTCACGAGAGATACGAGAGTGTACGAGGTCGTGTACATTAGCAGCCACTCGCTTCAGTTGTCAAGTACAAACGACATGCCAGCGGGCAGATGAGTTCTCCATTCTCTCCTCCATTTTGTTTTCAGTGAGAACAAGCAGAAAGAGAAAAGGCTTTTATAATTTTGAGCTGACAGCACAGAACACCTTTCTCTGAGTAACGTCCAGAAGCAACAGAGGAGGAAATGGTGCTTTAAATTGCCTCTCTTTTATCTGCCTCCTTCTATCCCTTATTTCCACTTCCTGTGGAGCATGACGGGAACATGAGCCGTTGTTTCAGTGAGAGCATGTACAGGTTCAGCGTTTCTACTCGACAATGGTACTTCACAGTTTTCATAAATTCACGCTGGTCTGTGTTTGCTGATCGAGTCCAGAAAAGAATAAAGTGTCCCGGTCGTCTAGATGCTTGACGCTTACGAGCTGCTTCACGCTGACATCAGAAATCAATTTTAAGGTCAATCTATAAAACTTCATAGTATCTTTAAAGTTGTACTCATACTTTACTGTAATTTATGCAGAATTATTCTCCTCACAGCATGTGAAGGTTTAAAGACATTCCTCTGCATAAAACTGCCTGAACGCTTTGGTGTTTAAAGAACAATTTGCTCAAAAAGGAAAATTGTGTCATTATAATGACTCAGTATCATGTCATTCCAAACCCCATATGCTGATATTCTTCCGATGAAATGCAAAAGGGAAATTTTTTTATGAATCTGCATTTCATAAAATTAGAGCGTTCATATTGATCATGTTTGTCAAGCTCCAAAATAAGACAAGATCACCATAAAACATAATAATAGTTGCTCTGTTGACTAACTATTGTGTACTATCTTTCTTCACAACTTTTTGAGCATAGATGTGAAAACACTTAAATGGTTGTAATTCATGAATGCTTTAAAATTACAGACCTTAGTAAGAAGCATTTGTTGTATGTTCTTTTTATTTAAGGTCAAAAAACAAACAAAAACAGAACAAAAGCCAGCCAGTAGGGGCAAAAACGCAGATAGGAGTTTTACTTACTCAAACATGTTCTGAGGGCAGAAAGGAAAATGATTGGTTTACAGCTTCAACCAATGAAACTGAAGCAAGGGCGGGGTTTAGACGTTTGATTTTGAGGTGCGTTGCGGTGCGGAGGGATTCTTGAGGAATAGTCGGAA
>FLSR01000198.1:2819-27867 GCA_900092035.1 Leuciscus waleckii
GATGTGCGTGTTTACATCTGGAAGACGTATTTTTTTAGAGTGTTTGCTCATCTGCAATACGTCTATAGGACGTTTCCTGTCAGATGTCAAATAGACGTTTAGAAGATGTCTTTAAGATGTAATAAAGTGGATAGGGCACACACTCAGGAGAAAGAAATCTATCACTAAACAGGCGCTGACGTGGAACCCACAGGGCAGGAGGAAGAGAGGCAGACCGAGAACTACCTGGAGAAGAACCACAGAACAGGAGATGAAGAGAGAAGGGCTGATGTGGCAACATCTGGAGCGGAGGGCCCAAGACCGGAGAGGATGGAAGAGCTTCGATTTAGCGCATGCAATTAGCGCATTTATATATAACGATTAGCGCATTTATATAGCAATAGCGCATTTATATAACGATTAGATCATTCATGTAAGGGATAATGTATTGCGAGGCGGTTGTTATAGCGAATAACAACCCCTTCAGGCTTCGCTTCGCGTTGGGGTCCCGTTCAGCCTGTCGGGGTTGTTATTCGCTATAACAACCGCCTCGCAATACATTATCCCTTACATGAATGATCTAATCGTTATATAAATGCGCTATTGCTATATAAATGCGCTAATCGTTATATATAAATGCGCTAATTGCATGCGCTAAATCGAAGCTCTTCCATCCTCTCCGGTCTTGGGCCCTCCGCTCCAGATGTTGCCACATCAGCCCTTCTCTCTTCATCTCCTGTTCTGTGGTTCTTCTCCAGGTAGTTCTCGGTCTGCCTCTCTTCCTCCTGCCCTGTGGGTTCCACGTCAGCGCCTGTTTAGTGATAGATTTCTTTCTCCTGAGTGTGTGCCCTATCCACTTCCATTTCCTCCTCCGGATTTACATTCTATTGGGTCTTGTTTGGTGAGTTACCACAGGTTGGCGTTAGAGATGATGTTGGGCCAGTATGTTCCTAGGAGGCGTCTGAGGCACCGGTTGGTGAAGGTCTGCAGCTTATTGAGTATGGTGGTGGTAATTCTCCAGGTTTCGAGCCATAAAGTAGAGTGGTCTTTACGTTTGAGTTGAAGATTAGCAGTTTGGTCTTGAGTGACAAGTTTTTTGCCTTCCAAATATTGGTTAGCATGTTGAATGTTGTCCTTGCTTTTCCGATCCTTTTCCGTGCCACCTTCCCTTGAAATGATGCTACCAAGGTATGTGAAGCTGTTTACATCCTCTAGTGCATTTTGATCCATGGTTATGGGTGTGTTGTTCTTGCTGTTGATACGCAATACTTTAGTTTTTGATGAGTTTATTTTGAGACTGAGCAGAGCAGCTGTTTCCTCCAGTTTTCCAGATTTTCCTGCATCTGTTGGTGTGTGTGAGCCAGTAGTGCCCGATCATCAGCTCCACTGTATGCCGGTTCGTCTATTGTTGGTTGTTTTTTTCATCACCCAGTCTATGCAAAGGAGGGAAAGAAAGGGTGAGAGCAGGCACCCTTGCCGCACACCTGTCAGGACCTCAAATGCCTCCGATATACATCCTATATGGAGGACTTGACATCTCGTCCCTTGGTAGGTGCTCCTTATGATGTTGATGATCTTTGCTGGGATCCCATAATGAGCCATAGCCTTTCCCAATCCACACTGTCAAAGGCTTTTTCGAAATCTATGAAATTCTCATAGACAGGTGAGTTTCATTCGATGGACTGTTCAATAATAATCCTGAGGCAATTTGGTCTCCACAGGATCTGTTGTTCCTGAAGCCATCCTGGTTTTCCCTGTTTCTAATCGACCCCCTTCTGGAGCCTCTCGAGCAGGATATGGTTGAGCACCTTCCCAGGTGTTGAAAGGAGCATTATTCCTCTGTAGTTTTTGCACTGCGGAGGTCTCCTTTCTTGGGGATTTTCACGATGTGGCCATCTCTCCAGTCAGATGATATATATAAATTAGCTCATCATTATATCATTTCGCTAATCATTAGATAAATGCGTTAATCGGTATATAAATGCACTAATTGCTTTATAAATGCACTAATCGCTATATAAATGCGCTAATCGTTAGATAAATGCGTTGATCGCTATATAAATGCGCTAATCGCTATATAAATGCGCTAATCGTTAGATAAATGCTCTAATCGTTAGATAAATGCGCTAATCGCTATATAAATGCACTAATCGTTAGATAAATATATTAATCGCTATATAAATTCTCTAATCATTTTATAACTACATTAATCTCTGTATAAATGCGCTAATCGTTATATTAATATGCTAATCTCTATAATATTTACATAAATGTGTGAATCATATAAATGTTAATCTTCATATAAATATGCTAATTGTTATATAAATATAATGTTAATCGCTATATAAATGTGTGAATAGTTACACAACTATATCAATAGTTTCATAAATATGCTTATAGTAATATAGTATAGTACAGAAACACTTGTATAATATGCTATGAATCTTAACAGCTTTCTTGTTATCTAAAGAATGGACTTGATTCATATTTAATCTCTTTTAAAAGGTTTGGTTTTACTTTATTATTTACATTAATTAACATCACATTTAAAGGTGCAGTGTGTATCTTTACCAGCATCTAGTGGTGAGGTTGTGAATTGCACCCAACAGAAGTTACAGTGGCCGACAGTGATGTGAAGTGATGTCATGGTCTGAGACGGCAGAGAGGAGCCACTTAAACAATGAGGTTTCTTTACAAAAATAAATTAAGAAATTATGTTTAATTATTCAGTAAACGATATGTTATTGTGAATATTATTGTTACTTATACCATGGTCTGGGTGAATACTCGATTCTGATTGGCTGCAGGGTGTCCATTAAAAAGTGATAGAGGACACCTAGTAAAGGAGTTCTGGTGAAACTGACTGTTTACCGTTCGAATGAATAAATATAAATGCGCTGGCTACATCAGCTGTGAGTAACCATAGCAACAGGCAGTAAACTGAAGGCTTCTACGAGCTGAGCGGACTATAAATATCTCCGGTTGCTAAATAAACCATCAGGCGTAACCAGGGAAACCAAGTTATTGTTTGTAAAAACTTTAGATTTCGATTGTAAAACTAATTAAAATATAAACTAATGTTTTAAAAATGTGTTATTTGGCAAGTGACCATGGTAGAAGCGGGTTAATGCCCTTCGAGGTGTCCATTGTCAGGTAGCCTATTAATGGACTTCGGCGGAGGCAACAGAGACTTCGCTGCGCGTCGGACGGTTCACGCCTCGCCGCCGTCCATTAATACCTGACAATGGACACCTCGTCGGGCATTAACCCTTACTTCTTTATCATTGTGTCAGTGTTTTATTCGCTGACTTTAGTTCGCTTCTTTGCACGAAGAACAACATAGTGAGGAAACGCGTTTGTCCGCTCAGGGCCACTGTAGAAACATGTGTCATGTTTCTACATGTGGATGTAAGCGGACCCGCGCTGTGTGTAGAGAGAAATGCCTCATTCTAAGCTAATAAACATATAACGCTTCATTATGTAAGGTCTTTATACACCACTGGAAACATAGTTATGTATATGATATTGCATTTCTGTCAACAGATCCTCCTAAATATTACACAATGCACCTTTAAAACTAAATGAATGTTTTTTTTGCGAGGACTTAAGCGTTGTTGTCCAACCTCAGGTGCAAAGGTGACGTCCACAGACCTGCCGGAGATCCTGGGTAATCTGAGGTACAATGTGACGCGTAACACCAGGGGGCGCTGCAGGCACGAGCCGCACGTGACCGAGCTCAGCTGGGGGAAGGATTGGAGGAGCGTTTCCCGCACGCAACCTGCCACTACGATTACATCATAGCCGCGGATGTGGTGTACTCGCACCCGTACCTGCACGAGCTCATGGAGACCTTCATACACCTGAGTTCAGAAAACACCGTCATCTTGTGGGCCATGAGGTCCGTCTGGACCCGGAGAACCGCTTCGTGGACACTTTCCAGAAACACTTTCACCTGCAGGAGCTCTACGACCTGCCCAGCCTGAGGATAAAGCTGTACAGCGCTCGCAAATGCACACCAAGACAACATTAAAGCGGTCCTATAATGCCCTTTTCACAAGATGTAAAAGATGAGTATGTGAGGTTTTAGCTCAAAATACCCCACAGATATTTTTATTTAGCATGTTAAAATGGTCACTTTTTGAGGGTGAGCAAAATCCCACCGTTTTTGTGTGTCTGTCCCTTTAAATGCAAATGAGCTGATGCTCCCGGCACAGAGGGCGGAGCTTCAAGAGCTTTTGTGTGTGTGTGTGTGTGTGTGTGTGTGTGTGTGTGTTTGCTGCTCAGCTTCAGCCCAAAAATCATTAGGATATTAAGTAAAGATCATGTTCCATGAAGATATTTTACGGTATTTTCCTACCGTAAATATATCAAATTTATTGTTGTGAGTGGATGAAGCAAAATCGAGGACTTCATTTGCCGATTTTCTCAATATTTAATATTTCTCGTGTTTTTTTATTGCACCCTCAGATTCCAGAATTTCCAAATATTGTCCTATCCTAACAAACCACACATCAATGGAAAGCTTATTTATTCAGCTTTAAGATGATGTATAACTCTCAATTTAAAAAATATACCTATCTGACCGATATATGTTTTGTGGTCCAGGGTCACATATATATGTATTTTTGTTCTTCATAGTATTGAAAAAAATAAGATATAGGAAAATTAAAAAGTCCATTTTGTAATTCCCGGAGTTTCAAGAACTGTTGTAAGTTTACATCTTGATTTTATGTTTACATCTGGATTTTGTTATATTTATGCAATTTAAAGTCATCTGCAGACTGAATCTGACACTTTAATGGCATATTTAAGTTTTTAAGGTCAACATGAAATTAAACTCTTTTTTTCTCTCTTAATTCACGTTTTTGGTCTTAAATGATTCATCGGTGACTAAAAAAATCTTTCAAAATACCTTCCTCCACTCTGAAATACAAAGATACAGATCACATGGCTATTGTTACAGTTGTGGCCAGAATTATCTTTGCTGCACATCAGAACTATATTCTTTGGTTTTACTCATTGTGAATATGATCAGGGGAATTTTGCCTTTGTGATAGAGACATTTTACTTCTACAACTTTAACATGATTCTTTTCATTACTGGGAAATAAACATGAAACATTCTGATGAAAATACTGTATGAGTGATGAGTATCCTCATGTGCTCTTCCTTCTCTAAACCAATGCTCCTGAAACTTTGGGCACTTCTAGATGGTAAACCGACCAAATGAGAAGTAGAACGGATATCTTGTAAAGTTTCTAAACTCAGACGACAGTAACCAGATGTGTTCGTCATGACCAACAGCACGTAGCAGTAATGGATTACAAACATGTTTTGGTTCTCCGGAGGACGTGTCTGATGATGATATACAGAGATATTTGATTACTGGTATCATGTGCTTGAGTCTGGCAGTGTCATTACATCACGCAAACACATACACATACATCTACTCCTGCAGAAGAGAGATTCAGAAAACCTCCTGCAGGAAAGCCAATCATTTCAACATTATGAGACTTTCTCCTATCTGCCAAATGGTGTAAATGAGGCTCGATGTCTCCAGTGCCAGACCACCAAAATATATCAGGACCCTACATGGTGAAGGCGTTCAATGGCCAACCGATTCCAGAGAGTTTTGACAGTCATACAAGAAACTGGAGAAGATACAGCGAGGACTTAGGGGTGGTTGACCAGCGTTGACCTCATGCGGCCCCCACAGATATAATGAGTGTTATATTGGGTTTCCCTTCTGTGGAATCCATTTAGCACATACCAACTGTCTGGAATCATAGAAACCGAAGGGCAAAAAACAATCTCACATAAATCTGAATTCCACATGTACATATTCACCACATAAACAACAAAAATATACATATACATTAAAGAACAATGCAAGGAAGTACAATAAATAATGCAATGATGAATAAATTATTACAGATATGTTTTAATAGGGGACCTTATTGTATCTGTTGGTATTCTTATTATTCACCCTGAATGGGAGTCTATGGCAGCCCTATCAACCATACATAGTAAAACGATGACATTTGGTACACTGATAGAGGAGGTTCTGCATAGTATTCTGACCAACTTTGGGGTCTCTAGGATCAACTCTATAGCGCCACCACCATTTCAAAAATGAGGAAAACCATCAATTGTTTTTCTTTCTTTTGATTTTTGGGGTGAAATATGACCTGAACGTACATGTATGTTCTTAACAGGCTTTTGTAAGATTAAAATCCAGTATATATGAAGCGCATGTTTTACTTTAAGAAGAGTCATTATCATGTGTGAGACGTGTGGAACTGATTGGTCAAACTAGCGCTATATCATCTTACTAAACAAGCAGATAACAGACGTTCTGAGCCGCTCTGTAATCTCAGGGCTTTAGTGTTTACTTTCCTGATTTCTTTGTGCCAACAGAAGCTTGACTCCTCAAATAGACCTGCACTGTCCATCTCCTACATCATGCTCTATTTCTCTGTGTTTGTGTGGATGTGCCTCTGGTTAATGAATCTCCCGCTAAATATAGTCATGTCAGCGTGACGCTGGAGAGTTGGATGATGCTCCTCTATAACCTTGCTGAGGATGAGGTTCACTTACGGACAACTGTGGACAGGACTGAATCAAGCACAGCTCACCTTTGCAGACAGATAATCCTCTGACGATGTGAACCAGCTGAAGTGTGTGCCGCGATTTCTGCTGAAGCTGTGAAATGCATTTGAGGAAATACAGTAAGAGGTGATATCAGGTACATTTGGATGCTTTTGACCAATAAAAACTACTGTAGTTTATCCGACTGCTCCCATTTCCTTTACATTTGGCATGTACAAGACTGAAACTGAAGTACCTTGTTTTTGTACCTAAGGACATGCTGATGTCTTCACATCATGCACTTTGTTTTTGTTACTTTATTGAAATTTCTAATTGTTTCACTTGCATAGATTATGAACTAATCTGATAAAACAATGTTGAGGAAATGTAGAATTTTAACAGGTCAAAATAGAATAAAATAATCTGTGTTTTACATCAGTCCATCCTGTCAGTGAGCTGATATCATCATGGATTGTCCTCGATCTGGAAATGCCACAGCGGAGACGGACGAGAGCTTGAACACTGGGAAAGATGATGCAGATGGTAAATCACTTATGGTCATAATCCCAAAATTACCTTCTCTTAATCTCTGACTGCAAACACACTACATCTGTGAAGGTTTTGCTGAGGAATGCGTCTGTTTTTCATTGGTTATATTGAGCAGAAGTTGAAGTCCATGTGCGCAAGGCATCCTGGGAACCCACTGTTCTGTCCTCCATTGGAAAGGAGATCCATTATTTCGCCGGTCACGAGATCAGCATCTGGGAGTCTCTTGATTCATTTGGTTCTGTCATCTGGCCAGCAGTAAGACAATTAGTTTATTAAATATTTGAAATATTAAAGATAACCCAGGTCATTAGTTTGGATGTTCAAATACTTTCTGGTGTGTCAGTTTCATGTCAGTCAGTCATTGGTAGTTCAAATTCTGAAGAGTGAAACACTGACACTTCCACAACATTGATCTGTTTGTTTGACTCAACCAATCATGTGAGTTTGGGGCGGAACTATCTGACTGACTGACCAATGGCAGACAGGGACAGGCATGTGGTAGGAGTGTTGGAGAAACCAGTCTGAAACTGATCATTTTCACGACTACATTTGATGCCTCTAGACAATGTTTGGGGAAATTCATTACAAGTAACTCGAGTTATGTAATCAGATTACTTTTTCAAGTAACTAGTAAAGTAACGCATTACTTTTTCAATTTACAACAAAATATCTAAGTTACTTTTTTAAATAAGTAACACTAGTACTTTTTGACATTTATTGACTGACAGCTCTCCTGTCCTCATGTTAAGAGATATAAAGTGAAGAGGTGTGTGTGTGTGTGTGTGTGTGTGTGTGTGTGTGTGTGTGTGTGTGTGATGGAGTTAAAATGATTTTAGTTCTAGACTAAATGTGACATGCATTTACTCGTCTCACTTGCACGAAAACATTCAGTATTCCTCAAATGAATAAAAACAGTAAAATGCAATTCATAATTTTATGCAAAACTTTTATAATTAACTATATTAAATTACACAAATATACTTAATGTATTTAATCTCACTTTATTAACAAATGTCTTTGCTGCTGACCTTCAATGATCTAATTCAACCATACTAATAAACAAATTACTTTAGATTAGATTTAGAAATAAGAGTGTTGAACTTCCTTCTCCTGTATCCTATTGTTCTTTAATCCAAAATATCAGCAGCTGAAAGGATTGTTTGAGCGACGCCCTCTACGGTACTCTCTCTACTGTACTCTACTGTACACTACATCTACTGTACTCTACTGTACACTACTGTACTCTACATCTACTGTACCTCTACTGTACTCTACTGCACTCCACCTCTACTGTATTCTACCTCTACTGTACTCTACCTCTACTGTACTGTACTCTACCTCTACTGCACTCTACCTCTACACTACGGTATTCTACCTCTACTGTACTCTACTGCACTCTACCTCTATTGTACTCTACTGCACTCTATACTGAACTCTACTGCACTCTACCTGTACTGTACTCTACCGCACTCTACCTCTACTGTACTCTACCGCACTCTACCTCTACTGTACTCTACCGCTACTGTACTCTGTACACTACTGCACTCTACCTCTACTGTACTCTACTGTACACTGCTATATTCTACATCTACTACACTCTACTGTACTCTACCTCTACTCTACTGTATTCTACCTCTACCTGTACTCTACTGCACTCTACCTCTACTGTACACTACTGCTCTCTACCTCTACTGTACACTACTGCTCTCTACCTCTACTGTACTCTACTGTACACTACCTCTACTGTACACTACTGCTCTCTACCTCTACTGTACACTACTGCTCTCTACCTCTACTGTACACTACTGCTCTCTACCTCTACTGTACACTACTGCTCTCTACCTCTACTGTACACTACTGCTCTCTACCTCTACTGTACACTACTGCTCTGCCTCTACTGTGCTCTGCCTCTACTGTGCTCTGCCTCTACTGTGCTCTGCCTCTACATCTACTGTACTATACTGTACTCTGCCTCTACTGTACTATACACTACTGTACTCTGCCACTACTGTACTCTGCCACTACTGTACAGGAGTAAATATGCATCTCCTTTAGCCTGAGGCTTATTGTTTAACTTTTGGTGTGAAAGGGCCTTAACATTAGCCAAAAATATAACTTTTTTGTTGTTAATAAAAAACAAACCAGCAAGCCCAGCCCAGTTACTAAGTAGCAATTAGTTACTTTTTTGGGGAGTAACACAATATTATAATTCATTACTTTTAAAAGTAACTTTCCCCAACACTGCCACTAGAGCGGTGGTTCTCAACCAGGGGCCCGGGGGTCCACTAGGGGGCCTCAAAAAATCTCCAACCCTTTGTACATTTGTTGCTGATTGATGTTTATCATCATGAAATAATCATCATGAATTCTTACTTAGGCTCTGGCTCTGTGTCACTACCTTGAATCTGATCGAGCGACGGTTGATCTTCTTGACAAGGCGGTGCTAGAGATTGGATCTGGCACAGGTCTCGTGTCCATCGTGGCCAGTCTGTTGGGTAGGTACTAAAGATTCAGATTCAGATCCCCAAATTTCATTCAGATCTGATGAAGGACCTGCGCCTTGACACGACGACAACGCAGTCCTGAAGTGTCCACTAGTCTCTCCCCTGTGAAGGCCTTTCTCCCTTTACCTCTTGTACTGATAAACGTTGTCAAAATGATTCCAGTTCACATGGATACGCGGAAGCTACAAAAAATTCTGTATTATGAATTTTTAAGGCCAGACAAGTCATTTGTTGAGATAAATTTGTAAGAAGACTACACACCCGTGCACATATATATTCAAACGTGCATACCTATAGACTAAACACGTAATACGCATGTTTCACAGATTCGCGTTTTTGAAGTTTACGCGGAGATGATGCCGTATTGAAAAAAAATTCAACGCTTGCACCTTGGAACCTATTTAAGGTTTGCGTTCTTGAGCCACCAGGCACTGTTATTGTGCGGATGAGAACTGTCGTGTTAGCGGTCCCTAAGTTAATAACTAATGATCTTTACAACGGAAGTGAATCAATCAAAACTAACTTTATCTGGACAATAACTTTATTCTAGAGCTGCTGTAAAGCCTAAACAATCTCTGTTACTGTAATCTCCTATTATCACTGTAAAGCTGCTTTGAAACAATCTATATTGTTAAAAAGCGCTGTATAAATGAAGGTGACAAGACATGACAAAAACATGTTCAAAAACATATTGTGAGCATATGATTGTGTTATGCATTTTTACACCAATATAAATGATCTCCAGGTGCTTGGGTGACAGCAACAGACCTGCCGGAGGTCCTCGGGAACCTGAGATGCAACCTGTCCAGAAACACACGGGGCCGCTGCAGATACACCCCGCAGGTGGAGGAGCTCTCTTGGGGTTATGAGCTCGATAAGACCTTCCCTCATTCAGTCTACAGATACGACTACATCTTAGCAGCCGATGTGGTCTATCATCATGACTTCCTAGCAGAATTACTGGTCACCATGCGCCATTTCTGCCAGCCCGGAACAACCCTCATATGGGCCAACAAGACCCGCTTTGATTCAGATCTGGTTTTTGTGGAGAACTTCAAAAAAACGTTCAACACCACCTTACTGGCAGACAACGGAGAAGTTAAAATTTACTCTGCCACCATGAAAGACGAAACTGCACTAGTGACATCAAAAGAGACCGAAGGGGTTGTGAGGAAAGAAGAGGATGAGGATGACACTGACAAGAACGAGCCAAAGCAAGAGATTACTGAAGGAAAGGTCAAACGGACAGAACAAAAGGCTGTAGAACTGGTCAAGAATATGAAAATAAAGATGTGCAAAGGAAACCAGGGTATGTTGATACGGAAAATCGTGAGGAAACGTTAAATTTGGAGGATGGAAATGTAAACAATAACGAAGAAGAGGAGGAGGAGGAGGAGGAGGAGGAGAACACAGATCTTGAAACTGGAACAGTGGAGACCGCTGCTCTGAGATGGATTCAACATTCGTAGAGCAGAACTCTGGTCAGTAACACACTCTGAAAATTAGACCACAGTCACTTGTCTAATGCATTAAAGTCTGATTTGGCCTTTTCTTTCAGAGGAAGGAAGCACAGAGAATGAGAACGTGAGATCATTGGCACCGGCAATTTACTACAGACCTGAGAGAGAAATTTACCATTTTTTGGGACAGGAAATCACAATTGAGGAGTCCATCGATTCTTACGGTGCTACTATATGGCCAGCGGTGAGACACTTACAGCTGCAGGAATAATGAGACACAAATACACAGAGTATATCTACGATGACATTAGTAAATCAAAGAACTTTACTTTTGTGTGATGCTGCATCCAAGGCAATCAGTATCAATATAAAGTCCAAGATAACAGGCGTAGAGTCAAGCAAAACAAACATGATGCACCTTTAAAATGTGATTTGTGTCTTTCAACATTATATGAGACTTTCTCCTATTTACCAAATGGTGTAAATTTGGCTCGATGTCTCCAGTGCCAGACCATCAAAATATGTCAAGACCCTACACCAATTCCAGAGGGTTTTGTCAGTCACAATGACAGTCAAGAAACTGAAGAAGATACAGCGAGGACTTAAGGGTGGTTGACCAGCGTTGACCTCATGCTGCCCCCCAGAGATATAATGAGTGTTGTATTGGGTTTCCCTTCTGTGGAATCTATTTAGCACATACCAACTGTCTGGAATCATAGAAACCAATAGGGACAGAATTAATGGGCAAAAAACTATCTCACATAAATCTGAATTTCACATGTACATATGCACCACAAAAACAACAAAAATATACACATGCATTAAAGAACATGCAAGGAAGTACAATGAATGATGCAATGAAATATAAATAATTACAGATATGTTTTAATTAGGGGACCTTATTGTATCTGTTGGTTTTCTTATTAATCACCCTGAATGGGAGTCTATGGCCGGCCTATCAACCATACATAGAAAAACAATGACATTGGTACACTGATAGAGGAGGTTCTGCATAGTATTCTGACCAACTTTGGGGTCTCTAGGATCAACTCTATAGCGCCACCACCATTTCAAAAATCCACTTTTCTTGTGGTTATAATAACTTTTGAACCCTTTATTCCAGAAAGAAAATAGTACTCCTTACAGTAGTCACCTTTTTTAAAAGGACTGTATTATTGTTGTTTTTTTCACTGCTACTCCTTCAAATCACACTTGGTGCACCTTTAAAATGTGATTTGTGTCTTTCCATATAGGCACTTGCACTTTGCCGATTCTTGGAAACACCGCAGGGTCGTCAACAGATCGATTTACTCGACAAATCAGTTCTTGAGCTTGGAGCTGGAACCGGCTTACTTTCAGTTGTCGTCACGCTGTTGGGTAAGTGTTGTGATGAGATTGAGGAGTCAATCTTATTGGTTTTGTATCTTGCAAGATAATAACTGAGATTGCTCTGTAGGTGCCAAACTAACAGCCACGGATTTACCCGAGATTCTGAGTAAACTGACATGCAACATCAACAGGAACACGAGAGGCCGGCGGAGGGACGAGCCACAGGTAGCAGAACTCTTCTGGGGTCAGAAGCTGGACGAGGCCTTCCCTAGATCCACACACCAATATGATTATGTGTTGGCGACTGATGTGGTCTATCACCACGACTTCTTGGCCGAGCTGCTGGTCACCATGCGGCACTTCTGCCAGCCGGGAACTACTCTAGTCTGGGCGAACAAGGTCCGCTTTGCCTCGGATCTGGGCTTCATCGTCAACTTCCTCAAATATTTTGATATCACACTGTTTAAAGAGTTGGATGATGTGAGGATTTACGTAACAACCAGCAAGATATCAGAGAAGGAAGTGACCAGGTTCAAGAGACTAGCGAGGAAGTGGAGGACAACGGTGACCTTGAGTCGAGCAAGCGAGACGCTGGGGAAACAAACTCTACGAGCGAGACAGGAGACAGTGCAGAGGAACTGGAACAAGAGCAGGAGTGTGACGATACTCAGAGTTTAGAAACGACACGCAGGAGAAACAAGTACAGGAAGAACTCGAGGACTCTGGAGGATCTGAGGAAGAAGGTCAGGCTAGCAAAACTGTAAATTGTAATACCAAGGTGAACATGATTCCACCAAGTACATCGTTGTTGATCCTGGAACATCAGATTTGAGGGGCAAATTTACAGATTAGGCAACCAAGGGTTAGGCGCTTCTAACATCATTGTTTCCCCTCTATAATATTCCTGATTTTAAGGATGTTATGGTTAGGTTTAGGGATATGGCTATTCTTGTCAGTCAGGAATGTTGTTCCAGGATCAACAAAATATGTTGATCATGGAACATGTCTTACTTGGCTAAATCATATTGACCCTAATACCAATGTGCTTATATGGATACTTATTTGATGGGATTCTCCTTTTCTGTCTTTCCCTCAGCTAAACCTGATAACACAGAAACACCTAAACAGAGATGGGCTCCCACTGTCTACTACTGTAATGGCAAGGAAACCTACTACTTTCTAGGTTATGAAATCAGGATTCAGGAATCCGTAGGCTATTATGGCAGCACGGTATGGCCAGCGGTGAGCACGAAACATTCAGCCAACCAGTCAGATCAGGAAGAAACTGTGTGTGCTTAGTGAGACGGTAAAATGCATGGAGTCTATAGATGAACACTTGGTTTTGAATGTCGTAGGCATTGGCCCTTTGCCGATTCCTGGACACCCCGACAGGCCGACAGCAGATCAATCTACTCGACAAACGGACTCTGGAGCTCGGAGCAGGAACGGGGCTTCTCTCGATAGTTGCCACACTTCTGGGTAAGTCTTGGGGAGTGTTTCTGATACACACCCAAACTTCCTCAAACCTCATAATACTCTATGTGTTAATACTACCTTAGGCTGACTGTTTGTTACACAGTAGGTTATTCTATTGAAGTTTTATTTGTCACCTTCAACATTTCTCACATTATCACAGTTTATTCGCTATAGTTTAGAAAATGGTAATAAAATATGAGCAGAACTGATATTTGACTGGTTTTGTCGTCCTTCTGTCAGACTGTCTCACACATGAATTATGTTGAATATCTGTCAGCTGTTAAATTTAACTACACAATTAGATTAATACCAGTTTAGCTCAACCAATCACCAAGCAATGCTTCATTTTGTTCAGTCTGTATGTAAAAAGAGCATTAGCAATTAAAGACAAAACAATTCAGCAAAACATGATCAGCTCAAAGTGTCCCAATCATTTTTGCTCCCAAGTTAAACCAGGGGAGACCAATCCTGCTCCTGCAGAGTCCAGCTCCAATCAGGGCGTTTCTAGTAACTCTGAAGGCCTTGATTGGACCCATTGTGCGATCCGTCTCTTTAATCCCACGTAGTTTATGTACATGTTGTTGCTGATTGGGCTCACATTTTTAACACACACCAAACAAGAGAAAACGTATCTCAAACCCCGTTACACATCGTTTCCAGGAAACATGTCGTTCAACCCGGAAACCGTAGCAAAACGTTGCGCACCGGTTTGATGTTGAAGGTGCCCCTGGTTTTAGAACAAGCAGAACTACGTAATGTAAGAATGTAAATGTGTACCTTGAAATGCAATGTAAGTCTCTTTGGATAAAAGCGTCTGCCAAATGCATAAATGTAAATGTAAAATGTAATATGTCACTGATTTGCAGGTGCTAAACTGACAGCCACGGATCTCCCAGAAATCCTTGGCAATCTGAGGAGCAACTTGAACCGGAACACCAGGCATCATTGGAGACACGAGCCTCAGGTTACAGCTCTGGCATGGGGCCACAGACTGGAGGAGACGTTTCCCCGCTCCACACACCTCTACGATTACGTGCTGGCAGCTGATGTGGTCTATCACCACGACTATCTCGCCGAGCTCCTCGACACATGCGTCACTTCTGTGGGCCGCAGACCACCCTGATCTTCGCAAACAAGGTCCGGTATGAGGCTGACCTGGTGTTTATAGAGAACTTTCAGAAAGCGTTTAAATCTACATTGCTGACAGAGATGGATGAGGTGAGTATTTACTCGGCTACCATGAGAATCGATCACTTAATGCACCGCTTTAAGGCTTTCCAAACTACACTGCTGGCAGAGGTAGAGGAGGTGGAGGAGGTTTGCGTGTCTGTGATCCAACGCCATATTCACACTGCAGACAATTCACAACATTTATTAAATCATCAAATTAGCATCTTTAGGCAATGCAGTAAAGACCAAACATTCTACAGAAACGATTTGGCGGTGTAATAATAACTGAACTGGCCAAATCTTCGTACACCTACTGTATGACATGTTGCGATTAACACAATCCTTAATCAGATTTCAAACAACATTGACCGGCCAATTAAAAATAATAATAATTTCCAACTCAAATCAACTTATTTACCTGTGGTTTTGAATAAAAAAAAATGTATTTAATGTTTTTGTCATTTACACTACTGGATATGCGTGTGTGTTTTTAGATTCCAGTATGAACAGTCAGATTGAAGTTTAAGTCACGTTTGTCATCTTCCAGCTTGTCAGATTGGAATCGGACTGATTATGATCATTCTGATTTGATCAATTGCAAAATAACAGTAATTCTGAATTGTCTGCATTGTAAATAAAGCCATGCTGATGTTAAAATAAATATGGCTGCCGAAGGAAAAGAAGTTTGTGCACATAAGCACATTAAAAACACCACAAGACACATAAACTACATTAAAAGCTGGATTTACACCACAGGGCGACTTTCAGAAATCTTATCCCCTTTCAAAAGTTGAATCAGTCAAGATGAGCATATTATATTGATTTCACAGAATTGAATTTACAGATGCAGTTTTCAGAATGGGAAAAAGAATTTTTTTCAAAATGTATCTGGAAAGAGAAGAAACCCAGAATTACATTTGTTTGTTTTTTTATATAATGTTAGTTAGTTATATAATTTTAGTATCATGTTAAATAATGTATGGCAGTGGTTTTGTTTGTGTGTTATTTTACTTTGCTTTATTATTATTTTCATATAGGGATTGTATAAGATTTATCCATGTCAAAGGTATAAAAATAAATTATTTGGTTTCAAGTGACTTAATTCTTTAATGCAATCAATATAATTTTTTTATTTTGTATTTACTGTAAGTGTTTTACATTCATCATGTGTGTATTTCTCTATACTGATTTTTTTGTGTAAATGGATAAATAAACAAAGAAAATGTTTAGGTTTTGTTTGAAAATTATGAATTATTGTGCAATGCACATAACCATAAACATTCATGATATCCCAAATATTGTTTGGCATTTCATAGAAAACTAAACGTCAATCTAAAAAGGTAAACAATTAAAAAAAACTAAAAATACATTTGTAATAAAATGCAATTCTACTGTTGTTCTTAACATGAATGACTCCTGAATAAAGCCCGTTTGTCACAAAAATGAGCGATATATTGTCCGTTCCAGATCATTTTATTGAGAATCTTCATCAAATACACCGTTCAGCACATTTACCGCGTTTACAAAATAACCGTCTGTAACATCCGTCTCACGAGGAGCACTGCATATAAAATAACACCCATCTACTCTACGCAAGAATTAAAATGACTTTAAAATATTGGCATTACCTAGTATTCATTTATACTTTATAAATACGAGACATCCATAAATATATCTGAAGATATTCAAGGGTTTTTGATACAGAATAATGTGATATTTCCTGAAGAAACGCAGGGGGGACGGGAGATTGTGAATATTTAAGGCCATTTTTTGAAGAACCTGTCGTTAGAAACGCCTCGAGACCTGAACATCGACAAACAACGCAAACACACGAGATTAAAATTTAAAAACGTGAAAGCAGGATGTGATGTCACGTCTGGTTCCTGGTGAAAACATAATTGCTGGCTTTTTTTAAATGTTTTTTATGTTTTTCAAAGTCTAAACCCTGAATGATATTCCAGAAACACAAGATGACAATCTCAGTTTCACTTAAAATTTTGAAGAAAACTGAAGATGGACAGCTGTCAATCACAGTCTTACTTCAGAACGGCACAAAAACGGAAAAGCCATGAACATAAAATGACCCGCGTGTCTTTATAAAACATGCATACATTTGACATACACAAAGGTCAATCACAAAAACAAAACAAAAAATTCACCCCTTAAATTTAAAAAAAAAAGAAAATATATTTTCTCATCTTGACATTTCACCCACAGAACGAAAAAATATTTTCTCATCTTGACATTTCACCCACAGAACTCAACTGGACGTCCATCATATTGCCTTGTATATTTGCACTGTTATTGTTGTTGAGGGAAAAATGTCCACCGAGCAAATGCCCAGTAATCACATTTCAAACAACATAATGCAGGTTTATTATCCGACGAACACAGATATGATGGGAACTGTGGGCTCAGTGCGGTGTGTGTGCAGAGATCCGCACGCAGGAAGGCATTATGGGATCTGTGTGATATGAGGTGTTTGGTTTCTGACGGTTTCCAGAAGGCATTAAGAGTCTCCTCAGTTTAAGACGTTAGAACGGTGTGAAGTCCGACGGGAACATGATGGGCAGCCAGTTCTCCGTGTAGGAGACGCAGTGATTCCAGCCCAGAGAACGCAGCAGCTGAGGGACACAACAACTCATCAATAACTCATCCTCAACTCACTCCCCATCCTCAACTCACTCCCCGTCCTCAACTCACTCCCCGTCCTCAACTCACTCCCCGTCCTCAACTCACTCCCCGTCCTCAACTCCCTCCCCGTCCTCAACTCACTCCCCGTCCTCAACTCACTCCCCGTCCTCAACTCACTCCCCGTCCTCAACTCACTCCCCGTCCTCAACTCACTCCCCGTCCTCAACTCACTCCCCGTCCTCAACTCACTCCCCGTCCTCAACGTCTGCTGTGAATCAAAAAGTCATATGCTTGGAATAATACGAATACAAAATAATGTCCTGTTTATTATGTGATTATTTAAATCTCCTTTTTAAGGAGGTTTGCTGTCTAACAATTTATCTCAAAAGGATGGATAACATTTTAAAAATATGGAAATTAGCAGAAATAAGTTAATGTAGCCTCTTATTTACATGAGATGAACACAAAGCTGCTTGGTTTACATTTTTTATGTATATAATTGCATAGGCCTCATACATTTTAAAACTGAATAGATGTTCCGGTCCATTTCAAATGTTTACATGCTTTTTTTCTTCTTTCTGCTGTCGCTGAGGTGGAGCGGTGATGAAATGTTGTTCTTGTTACTTCCCAAGATTTGATAAAAGTGTACATCGTTACAGTGCTCGCAGTGATCAAAAAGGATTTAATCTGTGAATTTGTAATTCTGACTATTTTTTGATGACATCTGATGCATATTCCAAAGCGTCTGATACAGCTGGGTCTGTATATGCAATTTTTGTGGGGAGAATATTGGTTCATAAGCTTGATTGTGTAGATTTCGCTTTATATTAACTGCATACTCTAGTCAGGAATGGACCAGCGGTCTGTTTGGCCATGAAAGAACAGTGCAATTTGCACTGCGTTTGCTTTTTCTACTACTTCTGTTATGTAGTAATTAAATGCACTGGGTGCTTTATGCTTTAGATGAGGGATGAAAGTCATTTTACCATCCAAGAATATCAATGAACAGTTACAGGTCATGATGCAGGGACACCGCAGATAGCAGTGGATGCATGCAGGGTTTACAGAATCCTAAACAGTTTTCAAGTAACCACTCATTTATTGTGTTTCCACTTAATCAATCATATTCATATTTTTCCCCAGTAACATATATATCGCCAAACATTTGGGCCTATAACATTTCAAATACCATTTATTTTAATCATAAACAGAAAAAAGGAAAAGATGCAGCCTTGAGGCACTCCTTGTTCTCATGTACTTGAAAACATCTGCTCTTAGAATACAGATTGACAGGTAGTCACATGCTTTCCAAGCCATGCTACCACACTTGTTCTTTTTTATTAAAACCATCACAGACATTTGACTAATAATAATAATAATAATAATAATAATAATAATGTGATCTAAAGGGCTCCTTCCTCTTCTAAAACTACATTGTGAAAGTCACTTATCTGGTGATTGTCTCCATGGGTTTATTACACATGTGACCTGTCAAAGCCAGTGGGATGTGCTGTCGTTCTCACTGTACCTCTTCAATGGTCTTCTCTGTGGCCGGAGGAATGATGTTGACGTGCTGGCGAGGGATGTTCTCCGGGAACTTCTCCAGGATCTTGTTATGAGCGTCAGGTGGCGTCTCGTGGTGACCTGAGCGAGAGAAACATATCATACCTTATTAAAAGTAGAGCGCGAGAAAAGTGGGAAAATACTTATTAACAATTATGAAATATTTACAAAACACAAATTGTATGCTTTTAGTAGTGCTGGGCAACGATTAATCACATCCAAAATAAAAGTTTGTGTTTACATAATGTGTGTGTGTGTACTGTGTATAATAATTTTGTAAATATAAATACAAACACATGCATGTCTATATTTAAGAAATATTTGAATGTATATACTGTATATTTATTTATATATCATTTACATTATTTTTTATAATGTATAATATTTTACAAATATTTTATATGTAAATAACACCATTTTTCTAAAATATATAAATGCATGTGTGTCAAGTCAAGTCACATTTATTTATATAGCGCTTTTTACAGTACAGATTGTTGAGCTTTACAGAGATAACAGGAAAATAATGCAACAAAGTTTGTTTCCAGAAGAAAATAGCGTCACAGTCCAGCTTAAGTAAGTTCAGTGATGGTTCATTTCTGTTGTGAAAAGGTTATTCATTTAGTTCATTTATATATATAGCGGCTCTGGAGAAAACCAGCTCAGTTCAGTTCTCATATAATGGTGTCTCAATAATATTGTTGAATATTAAATTAAATGTTACATTTAATGTCCCATGTATGGTGTATAAATACAATGTGTGTGTATTTATGTATACACAATACACACACATATATTATGTAAACACACACTTTTATTCTGGATGCGATTATTTATTGCTCAGCACTAGTTTTTAGCAAACAGATCCCTTTTGCACAGCGTCTCTCCACTAGAGGGCGTGATGGACACACACACACACACACATCTCTGCTGGAGTGTGTACCTATCAGCAGCAGAGAGTTCCTCATGAAGTTGATGCGGTTCCTCTCTCTCAGCGCTGCGCTGAACTTCACTGTGGTGCTGGGAGTGATCACACACTCCTGCTCATCTTCCACGCTCGAGTCCTGGTTACTGGGACCCTCCAGCATGGGAAACGTCCTGCCACGGGGCTGAAACACACACACACACACACACACACACACACACACACGTTATGAGCATGCATGCACTAGAACAGCACTAGGGACTTTTCAGACCTAAATAAAAATGTCTTACTTTATTTCCAACATTCCACTGCTTAACACTCTGAAAATGATATATGGGATAATGAAGTAGTCTATAAATATGATTAAGAAAAAGACAAATCTGCTTTAAAACTCATGTTCTTAGAAATCATGTTCTTTGTATTCATGTATTCATATGGTTCTGAAAACCTCTCATGCCATTAACACACACACACACATTTTTTTTGTAGTCTTTGTAGTCAGATCAACATTTTTCACTTTTTGCCCCAAAATATAAACGAAAATGAATTTTTGTAAAAAAAAATTAAACATACTCGTATATATATTTTTAAAAATCAGGTAATTGAAATGCCATTTTAGAATTGCATTTGAATTTAATTTAATAAATAATAGACAGAATTAAGAGTCACAATTTTGACCAACCAAAGGGCTATTAAAAACCTATTCTAGTCCTGAATGTGTTCAACTATAGACAACTTCATTGAAGACAAAAATAATATGTAATTAATATATCTATATATATTCAAAAATCAATCTAAGCATGTAGTCCCATAAACACATATTTGAGGTTTTAATGGCATCACCACAACAGTAACTCCATCATGCACCAGTGAGGGAGACGCGTACAGACCAGTGGAGTGTTTCCCCACATATAGCGTGGACCTGTCAGAACAACAGCAAATTACTCAGAGCTTGTTTTCCAAAGTTACATTCTTTGCCTGTAAATAGCTTAGCAAGGAACTGCTAGGTTTTATACAATGGCTAATCTTTATCCATGCACTAATACTGCATACTGACAGTCTTTAGGATGATGACAACAACACTCCCAGAAAGAGATCTATATAGTAGAGTGAAGTTTGAGCTTACTCCAGTTACTGTAATATGCACTATATGGACAGAAGTATCGGGACGCACGTCTTGAAGTCCCCCTGTGGTGAAAATCCAGCTTTTAAATGTTGTTTATGTGTCTATGTGGTGTTTTTAATATGCTTTAAGACAAACCATGTGTAAATTCATAAGTCGACAGCATTGCTGAGTATTTTCTCCTTAAAACTGCAGTGAACCAAAGACAGTCTCAAAAACACGCTTTGAAATCGCTGGTGTTTCTGACGTCACAAACTACCTTGTAACCAATCAGATCAACGTCTGATCGTCAACCAGTGGATCTCTGAGCTGAGTGAGTGAGTGGAGGCGGGGCTCATTTGCATATTCATAGAACCACACATACTAAATGAGGCAAGGGTGTAGAGTTACATTCAAGCTAGTTTAAGGCATGAAGATTTTTTTTTCAAGGAAAAAAGGTTTAAATATGTAATTTTGGTGATCAAAGATGAGTTTTAAGGGATAAAATTGATTACAGGGGGACTTTAATTATTGAATTCAGGAGTTTCGATCAGACCCAGTGCCACAGGTGTAGAAAATCAACATTAACATGCCTAAGACTTTTGCACAGTACTATATATATATATATATAGATATAGATATATAGATAGTGATCTGCTTTAAACCTCGTACCACAAAGAGGGTTTCTGCTCAAAGCTAGGGATGGATTGATAGCATTTCTTCATGTCAGATACAGATAATGCAATCTTGATATCTGCAATACTGATGCTAATCTGATCAAATAAATAAATAAAATAAGTGTGAGTGTAGACCTCTTACTGCAACAAATTGTGTAACAAGAGCATTCTTAAAATCTTATGAACAATACATTTGTGATTTGTGTATTACTACTTCATACTACAATTTCCAGAATCAGTTCTTCTCCACACTTCTTAAAAGACAGACAGGATGTGGCTTAGATATCGGAGATGCAGCATGCAAGTCAAATCATGCCAGCTCAGCAAGAGCCAAATTGGAGTAAAATGTGGTTTCGCAAGTAAACATTAAAGAAAATCGAGAGGTTGCATGACAAACACTGTCGATAAGGTTAAAACTATTAACTACATGTACTTACTATAGGGTTAGGGTTTGGATGAGGGTTAGTTGAATGTAATTATGCATAATTTACTCTTATTACTACGGTAAGTACATGTAACATATGTAACAAGGACACTGTATAATAAAGTGTTACCAAATATTATTGAGGAAATGAAGCAAATAGAAATTTAAAATAACCCTACGTAGGCATACAGAAAAACAAGAGCTGTAAAACATAGTACTTGATCTTATCTTACAGGAGTTTATCTTTGGTTTTCTTCTCGCGGGGAAACGGATACGTCCACTGTGTGATGCGGCCGACCTCTCCTGACATGAAGGTGAGATAACGCAGAGTTTCGACGGCCACATTGGTGTGTGTGACCTTGCGAAGGCCCTCGCGCTGCCAGATGTAGATGGCCACCACTGGAGAGTTATAGTTCTGGACCCACTGCACGTCCCCGGACTCACTGTCCACCGTCACCACCAGCCCGTCCCCGTTGGACACGAAGTGGGCCATGTCTGGAAGAACACAGGAAAAACAGTGTAATGTGGAAGAGATCTGAAAGGGTTTCCAGACTGCCACTGATGGATCCTCACTGTGTTTGGTGTCATCGTCTGGAAGGGTGTAGGCGTAGTCGGAGTACGTGGCGTTCCAGCGAAGCTCTCGGCTCTTGGTGTCGTACATCGTGATTGTGTTTCTGAGAATAACACAATCAGTGGATCAGCAAAGCACAAATCTTTGGGCCCGATCATACACTCGACTTAATGCAAGTGTGTTTTGCTAGTTTCAGCCCGACGCACTTTTCATTTTCACGTCCTCTAAAACTCTAACTCTTACTTATCTTATACTTTATATATTTAACTGTTAATACTATAGTGAGTACATGATCAACAAGCACACTGTAAAATAGTGTCTCCACTCTGTTTATATGTACTACCACACATTTTGCAATCAGATTCACATATTCGTTTACATGTGCATTACATGAACGACTGCGCAGTCGCCGTGATTTTGCCAAATGCAACTTGTTCCTGGATCAACATATTTAGTTCCTGTCTGAGATTTAGTCATAATTTAAAGATGGTTATTACTCCTCTATTCATAATAGACTTCAACTATATTTTAATCAGTAAACATTCTGAAACATGAAATGCAATACTTGCATATACAGCATATAAATAAATATTTTTTGTGCACTGATTCAAATGTTAATTTCATTTCTTAAAGCATCCTTAAGCACAACAATAATGTTTGTTTATCTTTCAAATCAAAGATGATAGTGTTTTTTGTTCTTCCTGCTCATGTAGACGAACAAACAGAGCTGATCTGAAGCTGAAGCTGAAACTGAGAACGAGGTCCAGGTCCAGGTCTCACCTGTGCGTCCGAGGTACAGCAGAGATGAAGATGGACAGAACATCTCAGCGTAAGAGGAGGTCAGCGTTTGCTGTTTCTCACCGGTCAGCAGATCCACAACATACCAGATGTCCTGCTTCTTACCTACACACACACACACATCTCATGCTCAAACCTTCATATACTTCATACAGTTATTCATGTTTCAAATTCAATTCAAGATAAGCTCTATGTGCAGCGTCTGTCATTCAACCAGTCATTCTCATTCCATTTGCAAAAAAAACAAAAGATTGTGTGTAAAACTCCATTATTATGTTTTTCCTGTGTGGAAATAATTTCTTCATGCCTTAAACTAGCTTGAATGAACTCACACCCTTGCCTCATTTAGTATACACGGTTCTATGAATATGCAAATGAGCCCTGCCTCCACTCACACTCACAATGAACTAAATAAATAACTTTTTTTTTTTCAACAGAAATGAACCATCACAGAAATTTTTAGATGGCTTGATGACATCATCTGAAAGGGAAAGCTCATCATTTTCATAATTTTGCACCAATGAACGACAAAGGCAAGAATAAAACGTACTAATATACAAGAACTACTGAAATAAAATGGAAAGATAAGTGGTCATTTACATATTCAGTGCATGCTTTTCCCATGTGCTCGTTCTTTTCCCCATTTCATTTTGCCCTTTATCATCTTAGAGATCAAAAGTCCAAAGATAACTGATGCATCATGGGTAAATGTTCTCGTCAGGATGTGTAAACACACATCAGCACGTCAGATCAAACACACCACATGTTTATCTCAGGAAAGAAGTGTGGTTTTGAGTCAAACAGTGCTTATTTCCTGTGATATTCAACAACATATGAGACAACTTCAACGCTAATGTTTGAACCATTAATAAATCTAATTAGGAGAGATTAGCAAGTAACGGGATTAAGATACTGTCTGATTTAATCAGTGTTTGGCCTGCTTCTTTGGGATGGGTGCGTGTCATTATAGATGTCTCTGTGCCTTGTGATTACGCACTCTCGGTGGTTTAGAAAGGGTGGCACAGAGAGACGTCTTATTGTGGTGTTTGCAGTGAGATTATGAAGCAATCCCACAGTGCCCACCCGTCCACAGGGAGGCCGTTAGGAAAGACCAGTTCCTCAAAAGTGTGACACTCCTGCTAGTCGTGTAGAATCAACATTTAAAGTCCCCCTGTAGTCAATCATTTTATCCCTTAAAACTGACATATTGAAATGTTTTTCCTTGAAAAAAATCCTTAAAATATCTTAACCTCGACACCCTTGCCTCATTTAGTATGCGTGGTTCTATGAATATGCAAATGAG
>FLSR01000198.1:28027-49146 GCA_900092035.1 Leuciscus waleckii
GAATTTCGATATGCTGTTACTTGAAAATGCTACTGCTGCTTGTTAGCTTTTGAGATACGGGTTTCTCCTGATTAAACATTTAATATAACTGAATAAATGACTGAGTAATACCGTTTTTTAAAGTTATTGTTTTAACTTCAGCAGCTGAAGTTGGCTGTTGCGATTACATATAATTTTTTGAACTTTATACACGTTTGTCTTATACACACAAAATAGCATCGAACTAACTGGCTATAAACAAACAGCGTTGGCATTGGTTTACGTTCTTGATCAAATCGAAAAATTACGTCATAAAATATACATGGAAAATACATTTACAAAATTAGTACATAATTACAAATTCATGTCCAACATGTTTGTACGCGTTTGTACGTGTAAGTGGCTACTAAAGCCAGCGCTGGCATTTGTTTACGTCCTTGATAAAACTAAAACATTACTTCTGAAATTATACATGCAAACATTATTAAGTCTTACTTACAGGTTGTGGCCCAACAACTGCTGCCTCTGGTTTTAAAGTTGGAACTGCTTCATGTTTTAGTAACAGTTTCTTGTTGAATCCGGCATTGAATTCGTGGAGATTCTGGAAGCTGTCTTCCGTAAAATGCGCAGCACAGAGAGCTATTACGATTGAAATTTTCAGGAACATAATGAAACATAAATTTTAGCCATTGTTGACGAACTACAGCGTCCGTATGAAGCCCGAACACAGAAGACCTGGCAGCTGGGTGAAAATAACACACTTTCGATGGCATGGCTACAGCTCTCCACTATAACTCTTCCTCTTCGACAAAGCCGCAGAAATATGGCCATGCCCCCTTTTTTGCATGGGTTAGTTACGTATAAAACCCGGGAAGTATCTCGTTGTAGTCCCATTCGAGTCGTTTTTGTAGGCATTAAACTTCCTGATTTTTAAAAGACGATATCTCTGCTTACGTTGAACTTTCAGCGCAGCAACTTTGCAGATACTGTTCATGCACCAACAGCAACATTACACACCATTTAAAATGAAAAAAAAAGTGAAATCACAATCAACCACCCCTTTAATTCTGAAGTGAACTAATCCTTTAAGGAGACAACACTCAGTCTTAAAGCACATCAAAAACACTACATAAACAACATTATAAGCTTGATTTTCACCACAGGGGGACTTTAATATCTAGTGATTAATATCTCTAGTCCTAACTACAAGCTATAGTTATAGTAATGCTTGACTTAGCAAATACCAGTTACAAAACCAAACTGAACTGATGTTAAGCATGAGGGCCAGAATAAGAGTAACAGGAGGAGTCTCTCACCCATGTATAAGATGCCATCAGAACTGCGGCAGGGCGACGCCTGGACCAGCTCAGGAATGGTGAACGGCAGTTTCTGCAACACACACACACACACATTACATATGATGAGCAACTTTTTCTTTCAGCAAAAGCAGTCTACTCATTTAGTGTGGGTGCTACTATTGCCACTGACCTCAGATGTCTCACTTTTAAAATGATATTGCTCATTTTTAAAACTATCATTACTAAAAATATCACCGTTAGCTTCCAGAGAAAGAGGAAGTCCTTCAAGAGAAACGGAAAGAAGTTGTCTCTCACCGTCAGACCCTCGTTGTTCTTTCCTCCGAGAGAGTACAGACTGCCATCGTGGGTCTGGGAGGAACGCAGGCCTGTGAAACAAGACCAAACACTTTTCATATCAGATAGGATTTATATCCTGTAAAAAAACTGTATCTGTATCCACTAGATATAATGCATGAACAAATTACTTGTATGAATGATGTTATTTATGATATATTCTGTATAGGGATCCACCGATATGAACATTTTGGCCGATACCGATAACTGATAATTATTTATATTTGAAAGCCGATAACCGATAATTATTTACATTTGAAAGCCAATAACCAATAATTATTTATATCTGAAAGCCAATATTCGATAATTGTTTACATTTGAAAGCCGATAACCGATAATTCTTTGCATTTGAAAGCCGATTACCGATAATTCTTTACATTTGAAAGCCGATAACCGATACTTATTTATATTTGAAAGCCGATAACTCTTTATATTTGAAAGCCGATAACCGATAATTCTTTATATTTGAAAGGCGATAACCGATAATTCTTTATATTTGAAAGGCGATAACCGATAATTCTTTATATTTGAAAGCCGATAACCGATAGTAATTCTTTATATTTGAAAGGCGATAACCGATAATTCTTTATATTTGAAAGGCGATAACCGATAATTCTTTATATTTGAAAGCCGATAACCGATATATTTTTATATTTGAAAGCCGATAACCGATATATATTGGCCGATAAATCTAAATATGAATTTTTATACAGTTTTTGAGAGCCTGATTACAAGAACCAAAGTCTCACCATTAAAATCCATGTCCCAAACACACAATTATGAGAAAGTGATGTTCTCATTATAATTTTTTTGTAGCCGATATTACAGACTGTTGCCCTTTACTGTATTTTCCTTTCAATCATATTTCAAGCTATTTAAAACCATCATGTTGAACAGTGCGCATCGGAAGTGTCTAAGTAATCCATAATTATCTTCTTTAATATATCAACATTTTCTTATCGGGTTGATAACGATAACATTAAAAATCAACAAATATCGGCCGATACCGATATGGTGGCCGATATATCGTGCCCCAAATTTTGTATAAAGTTAATTTTAATGAAAGACTCAGATTGGTCACTATAAACTGTCATTGTATGGACAAGAACTGTGTAAAAAAATACAGGTTTGGAGCATTATAATGATCCACATGCACAACCGCTCAGGTATAGGTGAAAGAAAGCTTACTCTGACACGTGCGTCGGGACTTGCAAAACAGGATCTGCATTGGGAATGAGAGACATTTCAGTTAAGAGATATAAACTTTATCACAGGCAAATGAAGGGATGAGCAAACATGAAGACAATACAAAGCAAACTAAGTGTTGGGTGTCAAACCTAACAGAGATTAATCCATTCGCATAAATGAATCCATTAACACTTTCTCCTCCCAGTATCTACTCCATTATATAAGACCTTCATATAAACAACAATTCTATTTTATTATCACATATTTTAGAAAGTAATCAAACCCATCAAATAACACAAATGGAAAATTGAGAAGGCACTGGAATCACAGTTTAGTTATACTCTCAAACAACTTCACAATGTGCATCATCAAACCCAGTAAAAAACAAACAAACCCGTATCTGTTGACCACTAGATATAACGCATGAACAAATGATTGGTAAAAATGATTGATATAGATCTCAGTGATACAGGTGTGTGTATATTAACTATTTTACAGTAGCTATGTTTCCATCCAACAATTTTTATGTGCATTTTGGAGATCGCGTTAAAAACGCTGTATGGAAACGCAAAGATGCGCAGAAATTCTGAAGATGTGCATAAAACCTTACGTGCTCAACTGAGGCGGATAAATGTTTTATCCGATAAGACGTGCATAAACTACGATGAACAAATCTCTTGATGCACAACAAAAAACTCATCAGAGGCTGTGATTGGATAACTGGAGTAGCCAGCGGACCAATGGCATCGTAGCATCTCAAATGTTGGTTTGGTGGTTCAGAAACGCCGGAGTCAAAATGTGTGATCAGAATGATTTGGTTTAATTCCCGTCTCACACGATTGTGTTCCCGAACACCAGCATCCGAACAAGAGAACACGACAGCGTTTATTGCGTTTTATTCAGTCATTACGTCGTTTACGATGGAGGAAAAAAGAGCCACAGTTTCTTTCCTTGATTGCAGCCACTTCTATTTTTATTACAAATATTTTGTGCCTATTTCCAAGGAAGTGACGATTTTGTTCTCTTGAACACATGAGAAGGAAACACTACTTTTATGCGATATTCCAATTTTGTGTGTAAGTTAAACTTAAGGATATACGATATTGGCCAACATATCGGTATAAAAAAATTAAATAAAAAAAATTGTCCGATATCTTAAAGCCGATAAATAATGTATTATTTCCTTCAGCTGAGACACTTGTTCAACATGATGGATTTGAATTGCTTGAAATATGATTGAAAATACAGTTCAGTGTAACACAAGTCTGTAATATCGGTAGGGCTGGGTATCGTTCAAAAAATGTCGATACCAATACCGATACCGATACCTTGATTTCGATACCGGTTCCTAAACGATACTTTTTTCGATACCAATTTTATGAAATCCATTTTAACAAGATTACATAACACATTACCTCAGAAAAACTTTGGTGTTATTTTTTCAGTTTGACTCATGCTCCTTAGCCAGTGCACAAAGGAACAAAAAAAGCACAAAGGAACAAAATATTCCTTATACATATACATAAGGAACAAAATATATTTTTTTTATAAAGAGCTCACCAAAGCTGAATTTGTCTGATCAAAAATACAATAAAACTTGTAATATTGTGGAATAGTATTACAATTTAAAATCTTATTTGAATATATTTCAAAAATGTAATTTATTCCTGTGTTGTCAAAGCTGAATTTTCAAAATCATTACTTCAGTGTCACATGATCCTCCAGAAATATGAAAACAGCTTTTGGAAACTATGCGTGTTGTTGTGCATTTCATATTTGTTTGACCACTGACGTTGACGAGTTAACCCCTTAGGTATCGAAATATGGTACCGAAAAACAAGTCATTTTTCGATACTCGATAGTATCGAGGCAATTCGGTCGGTACCTTAAAAGTATCGAACTCGGTACCCAGCCCTAAATATCGGCTACATAAAATTATAATGAGAACATCATTAATTGTGTGTTTGGGACATGGCTTTTAATGGTGAGACTTTTGTTTTTGTAATCAGGCTCTCAAAACTTATATAAAAACTTGGATTTCGATTTATCGGCCAATATATCAGTTATCGGCTTTCAGATATAAAGAATTATCGGTTATCGGACAAAATTTTCATATCGGTACTTCCCTAGTTAAACTCAAACCTTTAGATGGAAACACAGCTACACACTTCAAATATAGTTAATCAAATTATATTTTTGGAGCAAAAACTCTCCAATTTATGAAACAGACGAAACAGCAAAAATAAAACTCCTGGATGCTGATTGGTCAGTGCCGATTTCTAACCTACATAGTAAACTTTAGTAAAACAATCAAGGTCTTGAATGTCTTATTCCTGTGTGTTGGCAATATAAAAGTGCCGGTTACACTTTATTTTAAGGTGTCTTTGTTACAGTGTAATTATATATTTAAGTACTGAGTAATATTAATTAACTACATGTACTTACTATAGGGTTAGGGTAGGATTAGGGTTTGGTTGAGGGTTAGTTGCATGTAATTATACATAATTTAGTGTTATTACAACGGTAAGTACATGTAACATGTAACAAGGACACTGTAAAATAATGTCTAGTACTCTCATGTGAGAGCCGGACCACAATGACAATACACTTAAACACAGACTATCAGGTCCGACTGCACACTGTGTGTGTGTGTGTGTGTGTGTGTGTGTGTGTGTGTGTAGAGCAACGGCCTCTAACGTCCTGCGTGTTTGACCGGCTCAGCCTGTGCATCAGGTTTCTGAGAGAAAGCCGTAGGATCAAATGCATGTGAATATTGAAAAGTAGAGCCAGTGATGGAAGATTCCACTCAATGCATGTTAATAAACACCAGCAGAACATGCATTAAACCTTCATGTGCTGTTTTTCAAGAGGAAATGAGCTGAACAGACGTGCCTGGCCTTGATGACACACAGTTTGTGCACGGAGGAGTTTCAAAATATTATTGCGTAAGGAAACCTGCTATCATTCCAGCTGCATGCTGGGAAAAACCCAGAATACCACTTTGTGTCATGAATGCAGTGAAAACAATTGCTTAATGCTTTTAATATTTCCCTCGACAGATATAACAATTCAAATAGCAAGTCAAAGTGAAAACTGCTTAAGTTCGCCAAATTCTCATCGTATATGAATGGAAAAGTTAATTTCTTAGTTTTTATGCGGTTTTTAAACACCTTCTTGTATTCACTAAATGGTCCTGTAATGTGTCAGAATGCCTTTAAAGTACAAATATTGCATTTAGTCTTTAAATTAAATATGAGGTCCTATATAAAATAATTAGGAAAAGTATTGTGTAAAATAGTTTAAAGGTTAAATTAAAATTCTGTAATTTTTTTCCAAACCCATAAGTAGTGTTGTCAAAAGATCCGGTACTTCGGTACCAAGTCGGTACAAATTTTTTTTTAAACGTCACGGTACCAGGTTTTCTCAAACCCGGTACTTGATGCGCGTGCATGCCCGAAGCGCGTGCAGTTGCGTCCTCTTCATAAAAGCGCTGATGGCGATCGGCGGTGCTGCTGGTGATGTGGTGCTGATGTTTTTGCGCGTGCAGATATGTTATTTCAAATGGCGCATAATAGAAGCGGCGCGCTCGCTTTTCCATGTGCGTTCATGGATGCATAGCAACGACAGACGCCACGGGAGTACAAACGCTTGTGCGAACTGTGCTCTCCATGACGACGAGGAAGTGTGACATAGGCCTATTAATTGATTTCTAGCCCTTGCATTAGCTTTACTACTAGATATATTTATGGAGATGAGGTTCTAGACAACACTATAAATACTGCATCTATATCTAAATCCAGAGGAGTACTCGTATCATGGTCATATATCCTCATATCGACCAGCTCTGAAACACATTCTCTGAGGGTACGTTTACATGACAACGACACGCTTAAAAGTTTTTCCCTTTGAGTTTTTCGAGTAGACGACACCATTGTCAAAACGATCCCCATTCACACGGATCCACGAAAATGACTAAAACCGCTGTATTCTGCGGCCAGGCCAGTAGATGGCGATGAAACACTATAGACTGAACACGTAATCCGCATGTGCATGACGTCATCATCTTCAGAGATTCATGTTTTTGTTGTTTACAAGGTGACCGTTTTCAAAAGTTTGCGTTTTCAAGCTCCCAAAACGCCGCTGTCGTGTAAATGTTTTACATTTTTAGTTGGAAACGGTGTCGTGTAAACAGCCCCTGACTTTCCATAAAGATGCTTTGAAAAAATGTGTATTGCGAAAAGAGCTACGCAAATAAATTCGATTTAACTTGTCGATCCTGTGCTCGTCTGGCTGATCATGACACTTGCAATGCAAAGGTTGTGGGTTTGATTCCCAGAACACACACACACACACACACACACACGCGGGTCCACCAGATGAACAAATGCTTCCACAGAATAAAAGCAAACAAAAGCACTCTTACCCACGACAGTGACCATCCACACCAGGACGTATGTGAAGGCGGAGATCCACACGGCAGACATCACGAACGTGATCATGTACCATTTCTTCCAGAAGCGTCTCCTGCAGTCGGGGATAGTCAGGAACAACAAGACGATGACCGGCAGAGACAAAACCCAGAGGATCCGCTTCAGGTCGTGTTCGGGCATCGTGAACACACTCTTCTGCTCTGAGAGAGAAATGTGCAAACGTGAGGCTGCCAGAAGGCTCTTTGGGAACCCCCAAAAAATGTATGCCATCGCTGCAAAAACACCCTTTTGAAACCTTTATTTTTAAGATCCCCAAAATTGTAACAGAAACAGATGCAACAGAAAAGCAGAAAATCACAAAAGCAGGTTTGTGACCTCATCACGTACCTTGTCCGATTCGTTGAGGCCGTGCAGGCTGAGCGAGAGCTGGGAATAGCCGGAGTCGTCCTGGAAGATGCCGCTGTCGGCTCGAGAGCGCCGGTGAACTCGCAGACTGCCGTCGCTCCATCCCACCAGCGGCTGCTCCTCGCTGGAGGCGGAGCTCTTGCTCACACACACACAACACGGGCTGAAGCGCTGCATCACGTACTCGCTGATCCTCAGGTCGAAGCACAGCACCAGCACATACACACCGTACACCAGCAGGAGACACGCGCCGTCATACCTGAACACACATCAGAGTCTGCATGTAAACGTGTGTTAGCAGTGTGTGGACACAACCACAGTACAATGAAGAAAATCCATTCACTTCTTTTTTTTTCATCCTCAAAAAGTCTAAACACTCAATGATCAAGCCGTTTGGATTTTCTGAGCACTATGATGTCATATTGCTCATGCTCCACCCACGACTGCTGACGGACTGTCCCATATTACCTATTTCCCATATTAGCATATTTCCGCTAGTTGCTCATTATCATTTAAAGAGACATGCACCTCATTATCATTTAAAGAGACATGAACCTCATTATCATTTAAAGAGACATGCACCTCATTATCATTTAAAGAGACATGCACTGAAACGGGTGGCTGTGAACAGAGCTGTTCTTGAGGAGGTGAAAGGGTGTTTTACACAAACACTGAGGAATTTTAACCAAAGTATGTTACAAACTTTACATGAAGACCCTAAAGAATCACACCAACTTGTGGAAAATGGGCATCCGATGACCCTGTTAAGGTCCTTGCACATTGAGTCTAGTTCGAAACTTTCAGACGTTCAAAAATAAATACGACCTCACGTTGTGTCAATCACGTTTAGAATGTTTAGATTTATGGCTTTGATTTTCTCACAGTTTTAGAGTTAGGGTTAGGGTTAGGGTTAGGTTTTTGTTTTTGTTTTTGTCAGTTTTTGAAAATAGTATTTTTGCACATTTTTCATAACAATAAACGTAAAATTCTGTAACTTTTCTTGAGTTCACATTTAAACCTTTTTTCACTTCAGCAATAATATGCCAAGTGTCGTCTTTTAAAAAAGATCAAACTTCAGTCTGTCGCTCTAAAGCGTTCAAGATTTACCACAGTTTAAGTTGGAAGATTTAATCGTCAGGTCTATGCTCAAAAAGTGAATAAATGGAGTATAAATACAGCGTAAATATAATTTAGTACCATAAAATCCACCAAAAATACAAAATACTTAATAAAAAAACATTATCAAACTAAAGTATAATATATTCATTTCATTGAAATTTTTTTTTTATAATTTGACCAACTTGCGAAGAAGAGCACCAGAGGGTTAGGAGTGTAGTCACCAAACTTATAATAAACAGATGAAACAGAACGGACTACATGTTAAAGAATAAATACGACCTCACGTTGTCAGTCACGCTTACACACTGCCTCTGAAACTTTCGTCTGGCATACAAAAAAGTCGGATCATGTTCGATTTTCTGTGTTTTTCCATCCGTAGCTCAAGCATTTTGAGAGGAGTTTTGACAATTCAGAGCCACCGAATCACGAATACAGAAAAACGCAAGTGAAAATTTCGGACTCGGTGTGCAAGGAGCTTTAGTGTCGGCTTACCAGTGCGTCGAGGCTTAAAGACGCGTGTTTTTGATACATGATCAAATGGGACGTTCCCTTCACAGAGAAACATTTTGAAAAACTGGATGTGTTGAACAGTCAGAAATAACTTTTTAATACCTTAAAGGAGTAGTTCACTTTGGAATTAAAATGTCCTGATAGTTTACTCTCCTCCACGTCATCCAAGATGTTCATGTGTTTCTTTCTTCAGTGGAAAAGAAATGAAGGTTTTTGAGGAAAACACTCCAGGATTTCCTCCATATAGTGTCTTCAATGGAGTCCAACGGGTCGAAGGTCCAGATGTGAGTTTCAGTGCAGCTTCAAAGTCTCGACACGATCCAGCCGAGGAATAAGAGTCTTATCTAGACAAACCAGCCGACATTTTATAAAGAAATAAACATTTATATACTTTATAACCACAGAGCTGGTCTTGCTCTCGCTGTGATGAGACACACAGGTCGTCGCAGCCAGCGCTCTGAAACACAAGAGAAACACAAGAGAAATCAATGACCTCTAATAAGAAGTAGTTGTAGGAACTCGCCACCAGGGTGTTTCCCCGAGAACTAATGGTTCCCATAGGAATGTTTTCCTGGTTGCGTTCGCAGCGCCAGTAGGAACTCTGAAGTGACGTAAGCCGCGCTTTTTGTTGGGACATTATTTTGACGGCGCTGAGAACGACTGAACACACAGCGGTCGCATTCTCCTGTTCATTAGTTTACGATCTGTCTAATACGTTATTAGATAGAACTGTTATACACATAAAGTAGACGGTAATGAAGAGTTATTAGCGTATCTCGTGTGTTTGATGTCCAATCATGTTTCTCTTGATCTCCTCAAAGTTGTGTTGGATTTTCTCCTCATGTAAAGGTTGAGAGCTCCATCTATCACTGTTTTACATGTTCGTAGAGTTAGTTTGTGGAGTAAATATATAGGCTATAATCTGTGTGTTTATACAGCCTTTTTAATAATGGCGTGTGCTGGTGTTTCGCGTGCGTTCGGCCAATCAGAGAACACTAACGTCACTGTAGTTCCTATAGCACTGGTTTAGACCGACTCTGAAGTAGGAGTAAAGTAGTTCCTCCAAAAGGAGTTCCTAGAACTAGAATCGTTAATACCGAAATTCACCAATAGTTCTAGGAACTATGAAAAGCTTCCTCCGGTGCGAAAGCCCCTAAAGTGTCGGCCCACATCTGGTACATGTGGATTCCTCGCGTGCCGGATGTGTGCCGGACGTGGGCCGACACTGTGGGGGTGTCTGGGTAATGATGATGTCACACACCACAGAGGTCAGGAGGCCACACGCCGCACAGATGCACAGGAGGTTGTACACGGCCGATCCATGATGGTGCTCACGCCGATATCTCCTTTAGTCACGAACACACCTGAGGAAGAACGCATTCAAACACACCGGGAAATCAGA
The DNA here is from genome assembly GCA_900092035.1 of Leuciscus waleckii. NCBI lineage: Eukaryota > Metazoa > Chordata > Actinopteri > Cypriniformes > Leuciscidae > Leuciscus > Leuciscus waleckii. The sequence goes on from FLSR01000198.1 coordinate 38,713, forward strand.
CGGACATTCCAGATGAAGAACGTTTTTTGCTTGCAAGACACAACATACAATCACCTGTTCACAGAGATGGGAAATCTAGTGCGTTCTTTCATTACCCCCAAATTAAAAGTAAAGAATGATCTGCACCACAGTTATGCTGGAGGATATGTGTGCATGCGGATGTTGACCAGAAATATAACCTTTCTGGAACATGGCGTTGATGGAGATCCAGATTTTAGGATATGAAATACCAAGACATTTCATTACATTGTATCTTGGAAACATCACATCAGTGTTGAGAGGAGATGAATATCTTGTTAATATAATAAGTGTAGCATGTAAGAAGAGTATTACAAAGCATTGCTGTAAGCCGGACATCCCCTTACTTGGAGAATAGACAGAAATTGTATGGAAGAATTGACTTTTAGTTTGAGACTTAAAAAGGACTTATTTCTAAAATACTGGAAGAAATGGATTGAGTGAGTAATGTTAACAATCAATGACTACATGTGAATCTATACTTGCTGACAAAACAGAATGTATACCCCCTGTTCTATTGTTTGCTCTTTTTTTTTTGGTCTTTCTAAATGTTGTATGCTTGAAAAATCAATCAATAAAAATACAGTAAAAAAAAGAAATCAAAAAGAAATCAAAATGATTATCATTATTGTGTTAATAATCTTGAATGAGAATCAGTTCCTCTTGCAGCATCTCTTCTCTTCTCTGATGACGAGGGCGGGGCTTTAACCTGTCACTCACATGAGATCAGCCCATAGCAAACCACAACCATCCAATCAATTCCACACAGACACAATCAAGCCCCGCCCACAAAAATTTGGAAATGTAATGTTCAGGTCTATGCTCAAAAAGTGAATAAATACAGCATAAATATAATTTAGTACCATAAAATCCCCTAAAAATACAAAATATGAAATAAAAAAACATTATCGAACTAAAATATGTACGTTAATTTCATTGAAATAAAATAAACAATTCTGTCATTTTTGACCGACATGCGGAAAACACCAGAGATGTTAAAGAGATGTAATTTGAGATATTTCTATCCTGTTGGCAGAAGATTACCTAGAAACGCAGTTACGAGTTCTGGCGCCGAACTTCCCGCTGCCATGAAAGTGGCTCCAGCAACATCTTGTGAAAGACCGAGACCTGAAACACAACCAGATCCAATCAAATCCCACTCGGACACACTGCCGGATGACTAACCCATAACCCTTAACCCATAACCCCATAACCCATAACCCATAACCCCATAAACCCAACCAATAACCCATAAACCCAACCCATAAACCCATCCCATAACCCTTAACCCATAATCCATAAACCCATAACCCCATAAACCCAACCCATAACCCATAAACCCAACCCATAACCCTTAACCCATAATCCATAAACCCATAACCCCATAAACCCAACCCATGACCCATAACCCATAAACCCAACCCATAACCCTTAACCCATAATCCATAAACCCATAACCCCATAAACCCAACCCATGACCCATAACCCATAAACCCAACCCATAACCCTTAACCCATAATCCATAAACCCATAACCCCATAAACCCAACCCATGACCCATAACCCATAAACCCAACCCATAACCCTTAACCCATAATCCATAAACCCATAACCCCATAAACCCAACCCATGACCCATAACCCATAAACCCAAGTACGGGTCGGGTTCGGGTCGGGTTCGGGTCGGGTTCGGGTCGGGTAGGGGTCGGGTGCGGGTCGGGTTCGGGTCGGGTACGGGTCGGGTACGGGTCGGGTTCGGGTCGGGTTCGGGTCGGGTTCGGGTCGGGTAGGGGTCGGGTGCGGGTCGGGTTCGGGTCGGGTACGGGTCGGGTACAGGTCGGGTTCGGGTACGGGTCGGGTACGGGTCGGGGTCGGGTTCGGGTCGGGTACGGGTCGGGTACGGGTCGGGTTCGGGTCGGGTTGGGTTCGGGTTGGGTACGGGTCGGGTTCGGGTCGGGTACGGGTCGGGTTCGGGTCGGGTTCGGGTTCGGGTTGGGTACGGGTCGGGTACGGGTCGGGTTCGGGTCGGGTCGGGTATGGGTCGGGATTCAGTTTAAAGCCCGTTCAGATCTCTAACAGCTTACGCTCGCTGATGACCTCCAGAGACGGCAGGAAGTAATCATCACACACGATGGAGACGGCCAGAAGCATGTAGAAGATGATCATGAAGTAAATCAGGATCCCTCCATCTTTCCTCTCCTGAAGCGTGAAGAATCCCTCGGGAAACTCAGAGGACTGAGGCGGGATGCATTCGCTTGCATTTTCTGCAAAACACACACAGATCTCCATTATCAGCCGTTGTGTTTGAGTCTGGAGTTCTGGCCCACATTCAGCTTTCTGACACAAAACACCTGTGTTTAACATCTTACAAATGTTAGATCAATATATTGCTTTATGTGATTTTCACAATGTTTTGAAGCAAAAAAATTCTAGGCTAGAAGATCCAGTTCTCAAAACTCCCGGAATAAATATTAATTCTGGGTTTTATGGCCTTATTTCAGAGACTTTATAGGTAACAGAAATAAGCAAATGTTAAAACACCACTTTAACCCTCTGGTGCTCTTCGTCATTCTTGACAGAACATTTTTACATTTATTTATTTATTTATTTTTTACTTGATGGGAATAGTACAAAACTTAGTAAAGGTGTTGGCACTTGCTGTGTGAACAAAACAAAAAAATCATGGACATCATTTGAGATGGTTTAAGACAATATTCATCATGGACATCATTTGAGAAGGTTTAAGACAATATTCAGTGTTCATATTACTGATTTAACCACACTGATGCACTATATATACATACTATATATATGTATAGACTCAGATGAGAACAAAAGTTTATTTGAAGTTTCCGACATTAACCCTGTTGTTTTCCTCTATATTAAGCGGCTTTGAGACCGTCTGTGTTGCATAAAGCGCTATAGAAATAGAGTTCAGTCAAACGAATCTCAACATGAATCAGTCTTTCTCACTCACCGACACCCGCCGGACTCTGGGAGAAGCCGAACCCGGAAAACTCTTTCCCACGCAGAAGACGAGATGAACCGCTGTGAATATAAGCAGAACTACAGCGACGATACACAGCAGAACGTCCCTGCGCTTCTCCCGGTGAAGAAGTGTGTGTTTCCTCATCGTTCCCACCGATTACTGATGCATGAGGAGGTTCATGGAGCTGTCGGTGTGTGTGTGTGTGTGTGTGTGTGTGTGTGTGTGTGTGTGTGTCACAAGACTCATTATTCTGCATAAACGAGTCTCAAGCCTTCAGGCCTGAAGCAGTTTGACAAATACAAATGTTATCATGCAGAATGATGTGCCTCTTAAGCAGATAAATCCATTCTTTGCGCAAATTAAATCTGTGCACATTATTTATGGCCCACACTTACATAAATGACTCTGAAATATTCATATTTTGAGAAATGTCCTCATGTTTTCTTGATGGATGTGATCGGATGGATTTGGTCTGACTTCTAAATATCTAAAGCACCAAATATGATCATCCCCATCCTCACATTTAAAAGGCACTATATATTTTTATGCATAAAGACCTAATTATTACTGTGTATGTGTGTAATATTATTTGGAAAATATTTAGTTTCAATATCTGCAATATATATAATATCAATATATGCTGCATTGTTGCATTCTTTCCTACTCACCGACTTTTAGATGGAATATTTATTTAAATAAAAATGTATTGATCTATTTTAATACATACATTTTTTTAGTCAAATGTATTATTTATTTAAATCAATTTGATTTATTTCAATGTTTTTTTATTTAATCAAATATATTTTTTTATTTACATCAACTTTGATTTATTTGATTTATTTATTTATTTATTAATGATCATGATTTCTTTTAGCATTTTTTTTAAAACAAATGTTTTTATTTTAGTCATGTTTTATTATTGTAATAAAAAGTTATTTATTTACATAAAATGTTTATTTCAAATATTTATTTTTCATCTTTTTTTATCTTTTATCATGTTTAATTTATTTATTTAATCATTGCATTTTTTCTACTAACTATACTGTTAGATGTATAATTTATTAATACAATTTCATTTATTTTATCAACTTATTTTAATAAAATATTTTAGTTTATTCATTTTATTTTTCTTTACATAAAATTGTCTTTATTTATTTATCATTATAAATGTATTCATTTTAATCAGATTTATTAACTTATTTAAATGCATATTTATCCAATTATTTAAATAAATAATAGATAAATAAATGTGATTAAAATAAATCATCTGAAATCTGATTAAAATGAAAAAAAGTATTTATTATTAATTTTTCTTTATAAATGTATTCATTTTAATCAGATTTATTAACTTATTTGTTGAAAAAAAATATTTATTCAATTATTAATTTTTTTTTTTTATTATAATCAAATGTATTCATGCTACAGTAGTTTAATCTTAACTCTTCCCAAACCCCTGATTCTTCTGAAGATTCACTCACATCAACAGAATTCCACTTTAGACTTTATTCAGGTTTATAATGAGTAAAAATATACAGCTCAACGGTTCTCAACGATATGAAGATGTTCAACAAATCTGTTTCAAAACTACAAAAATGAATGTGTTCAAAATATAAATACACGCTAGTACAATAAATCATACGATACCTGTGATCATATCAGCTCAAAGCTCTTTTCATTTGTGTTGTTATTCTTATGGAGCTAAAATTGTCTCAAAATTAATCAAGGCACATTTTGCTTCTTGATTCAAAGCTCTGATGATTGGCTGGACGGAAAACTCACATCTGATTGGCTAAAGGAAAGCCTCAAACATTCAGAAATGAGCTTCGCATTTCTGAATCTAATATTGTGAACATGAATCAGTTTGTGAATATATAAACTTTGTTTGTGAATGTGAATAAGCTTACACATGTGAGTCGTATTATGTAAATACATCATTTTTAGGTTATTAAAATCCCGCTGTGGTGAAAATCCAGCTTTTAATGTAGTTTATGTGTGTATGTGGTGTGTTCAATACGCTTTAACTCAAACCATGTGTAAATTCATAAGTCGACAGCATTGCTGAGTATTTCCTCCTTAAAACTGCAGTGAACCAAAGACAGTCTCAAACAAACGCTTTGAAATCGCTGGTGTTTCTGACGTCACAAACTACCTTGTAACCAATCAGATAAACGTGTGATCGTCAACCAGTGGATCTCTGAGCTGAATGAGTGAGTGGAGGCGGGGCTCATTTGCATATTCAGAGAACCGCGCATACTAAATGAGGCAAGGGTGTCGAGTTACATTCAAGATATTTTAAGGCATGAAGAGTGCACAGAGGCGTCACCAGGTTTTTGCGTAGTTTAGAGTGACAAATCGTACCAGCGTACTTTGAAGTCAAAATGCGAATCCGCTACGCAAAATGCGTACAGGTTGGCAGGTCTGTTATGGGGCGTGTTTCAACCGAACCAGGAAGGAAAATGCCTCTGCACCCAATTGGACAGACCTACAACCAATCAGAGCAACGGAGTAAGTGACGTATGTTTTTCATTCATGCTTCCGATCGACAAATGCCTTGATCGCGGTTCTCTGTTCCTCTTTTAAAATGAATGCGCTGTCGATATCTTCTATAACAGACGCGATGGCGGAATCTACACATGATGTTTTATAAACAAAGTTCGGGAGGAGCACGTTCAAATAATCAATCCAATCAACTTGTCATCAAACAATTACCGTCTTCACTATCAGCATGAGAACAAACATATATTCACTGTCTACTCACCTAACATTCCTTGACAGTTTTCAGCATCCCTCCACTCACTCATTTTCTTCATAATAACAGGCTATTCAACTTGCAAACACGCAATATGACTCAAGGAAGAAATGTAAGAAAATTAATTGTAAACGGATTTGTCTGTCTTCATCAAAATAGCCTATTATGGCTCGTTTCCACTGAGCGGTACGGTACAGTACGGTTCGGGTCGGTAAACCATTGTTGAAAACTTTTTCTTCGTCGAAGCAAGAGACCAGGAGACGTTGGGGATCACGTTCAAACAAAGTTATTCTTATTGAGGACTTTGCATTGACGCGGCTGCAGTTCTTCCCAAATCAGTCTGGCTAACATACTTTAAATGGTTTCTTTATAGGCCTTTCAGTGGGCTGTCCTTAAAGGTGCTAAACATACACACAGCTTTAGAGGTAACCACTAAATCTAATCATCTAAAGACAATAGAGGCAATTGCCCCCAACTGAGACAATGGTAATAAAAAATAAATGACAAAACTCAACCCTAATTTCAGTTAATTATCAAAAAAAAGTACAAGGGTACAAGAAGCTATACAATAAGAAATATAGCAAACAATTCAGTCAAATATACAAATTCAGCGCTCTAGTCTAACGTTACAACGGTAAAGTTAAATAGCCTAAATAATGAAACTTCACTTAGCCCTCAACCAAAACGATTGGTCAGGGAACGAATTATGGATTCATGAAGATCGCTGTTAGGTCTACACAAGATGAATTATATCTCATGTTTAACCACTACAGAGAGTCAGAGGCGGCTAGCCAAGGAAAGGTTCCAGGCAAGGTACATGAGCGCGGAGCGACCGGTGATCGGCTGGAATGGATCTCGTAACCTGGATCAAATTTTCATAAATCTTTATAAATAAACCACATATTTGAGCTTTAAACAACTACATTCTCACCTGAAAAACTCTTAAAACTACATTTCGTGACACAATAACAGTATTATATTTCCACTGTATATTAAAGCAGCACTAGGTAACTTTTCAACCTTCATAATATATTTCCAAGACTCTTGTGATGGTACATCGACTTACAATAGGTTGAATGACATGTCTGCCATAGACTGACGGGGTCTGTATCGTTTTTAATCGTGCTTTTAAACTTCGGGGTCTGGGTAGTAACCCGCGAGCACAAAAAGAACTACAAAATTCGACTGCTTTACGGCATACCTCACTTCCCCCAACACATTCTCACTTGCTGTTGGACTTGTAAGTATATTGCTTATATTTAGGGCTGTACTGTCCTAGTCGATTAGTCGATTAGTTGGTCGATACGTTCTGGTTCACCAAAATTCTGATTGGTCGATTTTCTGCCGCGTTTATTTCATCAGTTTTGCCGCGCTGAGGCGCGCTCATTTCATCAGGTGGAAAGCACTAACTGCTAATGGGGGTGTTTTCAGAATACCCTTGTTTCACTGTAACAGTCTGTCTTCAAAACACCCCCCTTGTTTTCACCTTTGTTGGATTAGTCGAACCCAAGAGAGAGCGTCGAGCGTAGTAGGTTTGATGCTGAATATTATTTATTTAATTGTGAGAGCGTTTAATAGTCAGTCCTCTTCTAACGTGTCAACAACAAAGATATCGACAGTGTGGCAGCATTTTGTTAAAATTGATAACAGGAAAAAGGTCGAATGCAAAGTTTGCAAGCAATAGTTTTCCACAGCTTGACGACAAACATTACATATCATCTACTGTAAAAGTGGTAAGCTCACTTGTCTGCGTTAGCTTGCCCTGTCTGTTTTGAGTAGGCTATATGAACATATCAGAATTTGCATATTTCAATGTTTTAGTGTGATAACCTAACTTTTTTATTTTTTATTTGGAGCCTAATGCGCAATTGCGCTGTGCTGTTGGTTGTTAGTTTTGAGCCTAGGATGCTTTATTTTTCAGTTATGCACTTTATTTCGTTTCTGCTCTTGATCTGGTTTGTTTAATAAATATTCTTTTTTTTATTAAAGTGGACGTGCCTTTTGTGTTCATTAAGAGTAAAAGCTTTAAGTTGAGAGTCTATTCGTGTGTCAGCTGCGAAGCTGAGCTCATGTTCAGCCTCGCTCGGTGCGAGGACATGCACGGTGAAATGATAGCGTCTGACTGTTATAACTTATTATAACATATGACAAAAATAATTGTCTAAATTATGTTGTATATTCCTCAACAGTTCTTGTGATGATATCACTAGTTGACAACATAGTACTATTTTCGGAAATCATAAGCTATGATATTGCGCAGGTGATGCAGCGCTGTCAGAGCTGACAGACTCGAGTGTCAGACTCATTTCAGTGCAAAATAATTAGGTCAAAAACGATTTAATATACTGCAAATAGCCTACTAGTTGTTTATGTTTATTTATAATTCATTTAGGCGGACAACAAGGCTACCAAGTACTGCGCGCAGTGCGCATCTAATTAATTTAACGTTTTTTTTTCTAACGTCATTTTTAGTCAATTTTAGTCGATTTTTAGTCGAAAATTTCAGGACTTCAGTCGACCAAGATTTTCTTTGGTTGAGTACAGCCCTACTTATATGTATATCACTCGGACAAGCTTTCACTCGTTGGTGTGAGCTAAAAAGCACCTGGCGTTCTTGTTGATGGATTAGTAACTTAGACATCTTCGAAGGCTAGCTGTGCTTGTTCGAAGTCCGACAATTGTAACGCGTTGTGTTTATTCCCCAATCGAACTCGTGTAACTGTCTGTCACACGTTCTATCGTCCACAGGATTACTTGATAGACAAAAATAGGACAAGAATGAGCATCAAACAGAAACAACCCGCTTACGGGGTGTTCGAGACTGCCGACAGTTCAACAGGGCGCGCGCAGCTCTTAAAGGGGACACACCTTATTTCCACTCGTTACAGCTTCTATCCGACTGAACGGGGACCGGATAAAGGGGGGAGGGGATCAGGCCGTGAGTGAAGAGACTGCTCTGCGTGAGTGGTATTTACGACAGTAACGTTAAATACAAGTAGTCCACAGCGACTCTAGGGGTCGTTGTTTGACCAAAACTGAAATCCTACCTAGTGGGGCTTTAAAAAAATGGCGCTTCCATAATGTTGTCATTCCCCTTGTAGCACGCGGAAGTGACGATTCTCTGTCAACCAATCAACGTTCTGCAGGGAGTCTAGCTCCACCCTTCAGGCCATCCTTAAAAATATTCTTGTTTGCCGAAACCCGACCGACCCTGTCAATTTAGGTCCGACCCAATTAAAAAAATGTTTTTCCTTTTAGTCCGACCGACTTGCCGCTTGTAAACTTGCGTTAAGACCGACCGATTTTTTTTTACTCTATACAAATGCAATTAAATGATATTAATTATATTTTATTGTGAATAAATAGGCCTACATACAAATGTAGACTACGCTCTTTCTTTTAAATAAAAACCCGTGGCGTCATTTATGATTATAAGGGCTGTGTAGGCTGTAGTGTAGGCTATGCAGAATGAAACTGAAATCGCGACACAGATGATCAGATGATCCAGGAAAAATATGTTTTAGTAATTCTATGAATTACACTGCGCAAACCAAAAGTATAGGCTAATATACCCACCGATGAAGAGGGGTTGGCTCTCCACAGAACATAATATATTCATTTTATTTTATTTTTCGTGTTCGCATTAATGAGGAAGAAACAATGTGGACGTGACCGCTCTGAAAGCGGCAGCTGCGGCACTACAATTAAAACTTCACAGAGATCTCAAACAGACATTTAAAACACCAAATATTAAGAATGGGCATATCAAGCAAAACAATATTCGATGATTGATCGAAAATTGTATCTCTCCCCCCACATGCTCACCGGCAACGCTCCGACAGTAAATTTCTCTGTAGGCTACTGTAGGCTAATATGCCTATGTGTTGTAGCCCGCAGTCATTAAAAAACGATTTAGTTTCATATTCATGTTTAAAAAAATAATATATTTTTTTTAAATTTCATGTTGATTATATGAAAAATGAAAAGCATGAATAAGATATGATCCCGAAAATATCGGAAGACAAATGGAGTGGGCAGACATGATTTTGACCACTTCATTAAGTTTGTTTTTGTAGAAAGTCTGTCTTTAAAGTGAATTTCGTTTTGTATTAATTGTATCTTAATTTTAATCAATGTTTCATCAACCAATTTCCTGTATTTAATAAATAAGAGGTAGGCTAAATAAGGCAATATAATCAGGACACGGAGTCGCCGGCGCGTGAACTGGAGCTGGTCTCTTAAATGAACCGAAACTCAGCGTAGGGCCTATAAGCTACTTGCCTCACAGAACTGAGACATAGGCCTATATAAAGGCCTATATATAAAAAGTATGAAATGTACACTTTTAAACAAAACAATTCAAAACGAAAGAAAACGGACTGTTCTCTGCTTATGTAATGAAATGTGCATTTCTCTCTGGCGCGTTCACTACTGCGAAGATCGCGTCAGCATCGTCAACTTCATCTTTGACACAGAAAACACTTGTTTATTAATAAACAATTGAAATGTCTCCTTGATATATTTGACATACTAATAATCATTACTTTTCCCAGTTCTGACAGCTTAGGCGCGTTATTGGCAGCGCACCCGTTACATGAATAGGCCTATAATATTACCGCTATAATATTATTCTTTGGTGTTCAGTTTATACAGGTTTTCTAATTGTTATTTAAATATATA
>FLSR01000198.1:57451-84639 GCA_900092035.1 Leuciscus waleckii
AGGGGTTTAAAACTTTCATATTTATGAGAATATCACCCCCCCTCGCCTATGGCTTTTTTACACAAAACACCTCTTTGAAATTTTAAATCAATATATTGTCTTATCTGAATGAGCAGTCAGGGAGTTTTTCACATAGTTTTGGAGCAAATATTCTAGGCTACGTGATACAATTTTCAAAAGTCTTGTGAAGAAATAATCAGTATGGGTTTCATGGCCTTATTTCAGTGAGAATTTTTTTTTGTTTTTTCACACCACGCATATATATGACAATCTCAAAACTCTACACTCTTTTACATACATGCTGCTGATATATTATTGTAGCAGTGTTTGTGCTAAATACAGTGTAATTAGACTTTAGCCATGAAAATGTCACTAGTAACAGAAAAAAACACAAATGTCAGAGCATGTCAGACCACCTCCAGAGCCCAGAAAACAGCTCAGACCTCAGAGGGTTAAGCAGTCCTGGAATCAACATCATAACATATAAAATATTAAAGTACTGTGAAGTATAACATACAATATTACTTTGACAATGTCAGTAGATGTGTTACCCATGTGTCAATATCATCTGACATGCCAGGCCAATAGAATCTTCTGCTGATGGCATCTCTGGTCTCTTTTGGCCAGTATGAGCTCCATGGCTGCTGGCATGGAAGTCTTTGAATATTTCATCTGCCTGTTCTGCTCCACAAACAACTTTTGCTTTTAATTCAGTTGGAGTGCCTTTGTGGCGTTTGTAAAGCAGTTCACCATCTAGGAGAAAAAATCTATTTGACTTTTGTAAATTACCCTCACTGACACTAATGTGACTCACACTTCACCCGACACCTATATTACTATCAAATCAATCTTACCTTCAATGTCAAATGTGTTTGCTCTTTTTCGGAAAGTGTTTTTTTCTGTCTTTGTGAATCCATCAGGGTATTTTCCAGTGCTCTTGTAATTTGTCTATAAATGGAAGGGTCCATGTCAATCAATGAACCAAGCAAACAAACACAATAGCTAAGCACACCTTATAGTATGTTGACCAGAAGGATGATCTCTCCTCCGCCCTTAAAAGCTTTCCTATTGAAGCAGATGCAGGTGCTCTTCAATTACAAAATAATCAAATAATTAAATAATAAAAATCAGAATCACTTTAATTGCCAAGTACCTTGGGTTTGCATGTACAATGAATTTGTCTTGGTGTACTAATGTTTCCAATAGTAGAGAGAATCAAGGGATGATATCAATAATAGTAAGATTAATTCAGATGAATCAGACATCTGTGAGGTAGATAATAGAGTGATAGATAAAGTTATGAAAAAAAAATAAGTACAAATAATCATATAAACAATTTAGAAAGAATAAAAATAGACACATTAACTGTACATTAATATAGGTGCAGAAGTAGTCTAGTGAAAATGCTCAGTTTCAATAAGGTGCAGTATAATTGTGTGTGTTAATGTAATACATTGGAGGGGGAGTATGGTTTTGGCGGGTGCTGCTTAAATCTACATAAAAGACTTGTGCTTTTCTGCAGAGGATCCTCCATGGACAAAGGTGTCATCAGAATGAGTTTCATGTGTTTTCTCTTGCAAAGCTGACATTGGAAGGGGAGTAAATTCAGCAGGTGCTGTGTTTAAAAATTATAGTGATTTATGTGTGTCACTGCATAAATACATACAGTATGGTTAAAATTTATGCTAAGTAAAAGAAAGAGAGAAAAAAATGAAATGATATAAACAGAAAAAGGAACGGGTATGAGATCATCATATAAATAGCATAAAAGCTTCACATAGAGACCTAGTGCGTTTTGTTTGACTATTTATTGAATCCAAGTAGGCCTAGAAACTCAATATAATTTGTCATATCTATCTGAAATAACAAAAAGTTGGGTTTTCCTTTAGCCCATTTTTGTTTATGGTATTTACCCATAATCAAACAAAGAGTAACAATAAAGGTGGGAATCTTTTTATATCAAAATAAAAAAAAGACTAAATATTATTCAGAAAAGTAAACTTTCATGCCTAAGCATTTACAAAGCAAACATATGAGCAGTAAAGTAATTGACCGCCGCGTCTAGTTCAGTGACGTCATGCGCGTGCACGCGAGGGGAGTCAGATTCTGGCAGGGAGTTGAAATTCGGCGACTAGTGAAGTGACGTCATTGCGCGTGCACGCGAGGGGGAGTCAGATTCTGGCAGGGAGTTGAAATTCGGCACAACGTGGGCGCTGTATGTGGGCGCTGTATGCCTCCAGCGCAATGAGTGTATAGATGTTGTGAATCGTATTGGCTAGTGGGGTGTTTTCTTTTTTTTACTTTTTACTTGTTTGTATATCACTTCCCAGCCTCGTGTTCCAGCCAACGCTTGTACTCTCTGTACTATATTGATGCTTTAAAACATGAGGCTTTTAACATCCTTCTGCGTACCCCCACTCTTCAGTCACACCTTTTTCAGTAAGGGACAATATTTGCCCCCTTAAATCGATTTTTTCCATTGCATTTTTACCTTTACAAAAACCTTTATAAAATAAATAATGCTTTAAATAAATAAAAAAGTTCAATAGAGAAATATGCAATGATGGTAAAAACGAAGTGATGCTTTTAAATATTAAATTAAAACCGCCAGTAGGTGATGAGTCATCGAGTCATTCATTCAGTAACGAAGCAAGTGGCTGTATTTATGAATTAATCATTGAATCATTGACTCTATTGATTCGTTCAAAGCCGCAGATTCGTGCACAAACACTGCTGTGTGCTGCAGTTCTGCTGTGGCTTTCGTTGGAGCATTATTTTGTTGTAAAAATACTGACAACTGTTTTGAAAATGAACATCACTTAATATTAATACTTCGTTTGTTGAACTGTTGTATAAAATCAATGTCACATTTGCAATCGTGTGGATCTTCATATAATGTGATCAACATTAAACACAGTAACTCACACAGGGTATGTGTTTGTATCGAAGAGAGTTTGATTCTTATATCGATCTCCATGCACAGCCTGTCTATATTTGTTTTTCATGCTAGTAAGTGCTAAATCTCTACTTTTACAAAGGTAACGTACATTGTCGAGAATGGTACACTGTAAAAAATGTCCATAAATTTAACTTTGAAATGCTGTAAAATAGCTACATGGAAATACTGTAAATGAGAATACAATTGAACATTGTTAACTTAACAATAATATGTTGTAAATTAAATGAAACATAGTTAACAAGTAAATCAAATATATCTGTTAATTTTACAGTAAAACTATGATTATAAAAACATATATTTTTGTAGAAATTATCTATTTCTGTAAATTGTACAGACTAAATTTGTATATTCAATTACAGCACAGTACAGTTTAAAAGACAAGAGCATAATGTTAAAATAACTTTTAATTGTTTTTAACTTAACAATAATATGTTGTAAATTAAATGAAACATTGTTAACTTAACAGTAATATTTTGTAAACAAGTAAATCAATTATATCTGTTAATTTTACAGTAAAACTATGATTATAAAACGATATATTTTTGTAGAAATTATCTATTAAACCATCTAGCGGGCCGCATGTTTGATACCCCTGCGCGAAACCCTTTATTTTGTGTACATTTACTACTCACTGACAGACTGTCACTAACAGACTGTTAGGCTTACAACTAAGACTGATTAAAGAATAAGGACTTTTGCCTTCAAAGCCGATAGCCTCTATAACATAAACAAGTAGCTTGGGCCTTAATGAACATATTTTTAACTTACTTTTTTGTTACCTGTTAATTTTTATTAGCTATTTTATTAAAACAGTTAATGTACGAACGTTAACGTTTGGCTACTCTTTCGTGAGCTGGAGGAAACCAGGATTGCCTGCACTTGGCGGATAAAGTAAGTGGAAAAACACTTTAGGAGCATCACTGTTATCTGTTTTGGTTCATTACTCTAAACACAGAAACCCTTTACTACTCACTGACAGTCTGTTGATATAGGCTTACAACTAAGACTAGATATGAATTAAAGAATAAGGACTTCAAAGCCATAGCCTATAGATAACATAAACAGGTAGATTGGGCCTTAATGAACATGTGTTTGTTTTTAACCTACTTCTTACCTGTTTTTATTAGGTATTTTATTAAAAACAGTTAATGTGCATTTTTTCAATAGCACAGATGCAGACAATTTAGAACGTGCGTGATCAGCGTTATCTCATGCTAACACCATGTGAAAAGCTCGTGGTCGAAACTCTGGTTGCTGATTGGTGCAGTGGCTGTACAAACGCTAACGGTTTTCAAACTTTTTCCACAGTCAAACTTTGCTGGAAAGAAGAAGAAACTTCGCTGGAAGAAACAGCTAAAATGATTGCCTGACGCTATTACTGCAAAACAACCAATTGTGCATGGTAAAATTGTGTGGATTGATATTTATGTTTAAAGTAACGTTACGTTTGTTCCGTTGCCCTGGTCCTCGTGCTGGGTAATTAGCATCAGTGGTAGTTAGCAAGTGGTCTTACGGCAAGAAATTGTTTGTAACCTGGACTAAAAATGATTTCTTGTCGTTTTTGTAGTAAAATGTGTGCAACATTAAAGGGGTTATGTGTTGCACTGCAAAGTTCATAGGACTGAACCACGCTGCGTGTATAAATGTGAGGGTATTGGTTGCAGGCAGACATTTTGCACATACTCAGCTTTTAAGGCTCATTTCTATCGAAAGCACAATGTGTGTAGTACATCTGCTAGATCCAGCAATGCGGACATTGTCACACATTTTTGTTGTGCTATGTCATTGTGTAGGCACCAGTTTCAGACTATGAAAGAACTGATAATGCATTTAAATGAGCATATAGCAGAGGGAAATCTGTGGCATGTCCAGTGACTGGCTGTCATAGTGCATTCTCGTTGAAATCATCATTTAAGGCTCGCATGTCCAGGAAACATAGAGAATGTTCAGTCAATAACATCAGTGACGCGTTCAAAGAAAATACACCACAGTCTCCTCTCACAACACATGAGGATTCTTTTAACAGCTCTGGCATAGATGGTGCAGATGAAAACACTGACTTGCCACCGAATTTCAGTGAAATCTTTCTTAGAAATGTTTGTTTGTTGTATCTGAAATTGCAAGGGGAGCTCCTCATTCCAGCTTCAACAATACAGGTTATTGTTGAAGAGATGCAAAATGTTCATGAATTAGGCCTGGATTACACTTTGAGCAAACTGCAGTTACTTTTGAAAAATTACTTGAATCTAACAGATGATGCTGTTAGTAAAATCTGTGATTGTGTGAAGGAGTCTGATCTGTTTTCTGCTTCTCACAAGGGCCCATTGAGAACAACCTACTCAAGAGCTCAGACATTCCATTCCATGTTTAAATATGTTCAACCTAAAAGAATTTGATTAGGAAATGATGAAAATATGTTACAAAGGTTTGCTTATTACGTACCGTGCAGCAAACATTGACCAGTTTACTTGAATCAGAATTATGGAACAACTCAGTGTTGCCTCAGTCTTGTGAAACAGACCCGTGTGTCTTTAGCGACATAAGCGATGGGCAGGTTTTTAAGACGAACCAATTCTTAATTGACAATCCAGAATGTCTGAATCTGATTTTATACCAGGATGCCTTTGAAATCGTAAATCCACTAGGCTCAGCTAAGAAAAAGCACAAAGTTCTTGCTGTTTACTTTTCGGTGGTAAATTTACCTGTTCATGTACGGTCTAACACCGACCACATGTCCCTTGTGTTACTGTGCATAGAAAATGACTTCAAACGTTTTGGAAGTGCTAGTGTTTTCTCAGATATGTTGTTGGATTTGAAAGACCTGGAAATAAACGGAATTACTGTAGGTGCAGAAACTGTCAAGGCGGCTTTGTTCTGATTGCAGGGGATAATTCAGGCTCTCATAACATTGGTGGCTTTACTGAAAACTTCAGTACTTCAAAGTACCTCTGCAGGTACTGTGAGGTCACGAAAGGGGAGTTTCTGATTAATCCAAATGTTTGCGGGCAACAACGTAACCCAGATAATTACAACTCTGCTGTTGCTGATCTCACTGAAGACAGACCAATTGTTAGAGGAATAAAGCTGAATTCTGATTTCAATGGTTTGCAGGCGTTTCATGTATGCCAACCTGGTCTATCACCATGCTTAGGCCATGACATTTTTGAGGGTGTCTTATCCTATGATGTTTCCCTCTTCTTGAAGTATTTCATAAAGAGCAAAAATGGTTTACATATTCACTTTTCAACCGCCGCATTAAAAAATTCAAATACAAGGGATCCGATGCGCTTACTAAGCCATGCTGTGTCAAACCTGGCTGCAAAAAACTGTCTGGTCAAGCTGTCCAGAATTGGAATTTCTTGAGGTTGTTACCGGTGTTAATTGGAGACAAAGTGTCAAATGCTGAAGATGATGTGTGGCAATTAGTTTTGCAGCTAAAAGACATTGTTGATCTTGTTTGCGCAAAAAGATTTAATTGTCCCAGGTGGCTTACTTGGATATCATGATCCAAGAATATCTGGAGTCAAGGAAGAGTTTGTTTCCAGGCACTCCTCTAAAACCTAAACATCATTACTTGAGACACTACCCGTCACTGATTTTGAAATGTGGTCCCCTGATCAGACTATGGACGATGCGTTTCGAGAGTAAACATGGCTATTTTAAAAGATGTGCAAGGCATTTGAAAAATTTCAAAAACATCTGCTTAACTCTGTCTGAAAGACATCAGATGTTACAAGCATATCTTTCAGCAGGATCAGCATGTAGTCAGTTTCTGCAAGTTAAAAATAGCTGCGCTTTTTTCCCCAACCTCTACAGTGAAGCCATTAAAAACGCAGTTTGTGACTTTCACTTTTCAGGAAATGATACCAGTGTTTCCACAGAAATTCAGTACAAAGGAAAACATATAAGAAGGGAAATTTTCTGGTCTCAAAAAATGATGAGTGCTTGGAGCTTGCAGAGCTTGTCATCATTTTAATTCAAGAAAATGCAGCTGTGTATTTTGTGGTGAACGCACACAATTCTGACTATCTTGCCGAATACCACCTGTACTCAGTAGTGGCACCAAGTACAGAAATGATGTGTGTTCACATCAATGACTTGGTAGATTTCTATCCGTTGACTTCATACATTATCAATGGGCACAGAGTCATTCCTCTGAAACACAGTGTTTTGTCAGTGTGATCTCATGTTTGCATTTAATGTACCACTGCTCAAAAGTTTGGCATGTTGATTTGGTCATATGAGAAACGCATGAAATTTAAAATTCACATGCCTTGGATCAGAATTCAAAAAGATGGGCCTTAAAAAAAAGTCTAAAGTCAAATGAAAATTAGGGAGAACTAGGCTATGGCTTTAACTTGTTATTCTCCTTCACTATAAGCCACACAGAAATAATTCTTAAATTATCGTAAAGCTCTTTTCAACTTATTCATAAATTATTCATTTTTCATAAATATTATAGGCTACTAACCCTACAATGTAGCTAACCTGATTTTAATAATAAAAAGTGATAATAAAATAGAATATAGATAGAATAAAATGAACCACATTTTATCTCCTTCAATATTGATCCAAGACATGCAAAATATCAGTTTCATGGGTTTTTCACATGACCAAATCAGCATGCTAAGTTTCAGGAAAATCTGTGTCAATGTCCGAAAGTGTCCTGTTGCTGTGTTGAATATTTACAGTTTTACAGTAAAAATGTGTAATCTATCCAAAACTAATCAACGAAATGTTGTCTTTCATTTGTCTGTAACATAGGTCTTTCGTTTCTATTATAAGGAGTCTAAATGTTAATTTGCAGTTTAATACGTTGCTTATACAAATACATTTTATTTCAACATATTTCAGTCGATTTTTACTCAGTATAGCAAAATAGTTTGCTAAAAGCAGATCATTCATTCACACACAGAAACGCAATTCAAATTTAAACCGTCTTTTTGCGAGTTGTGGTAAACAGCGCATCTCTGCCGTTCATTCATTCACACAGAAACGCGATTTACTTGAGAATGAAAAAAAACGTACTACTAGGCTACAGTATTCCATCCGTTGCTCCTCGAAATACCCGCACTTCTGAGGTACGTTTTCCATTATTATTATTCCTCACAGCGCTGCGAGACAGTGTAAACCACTACAATGATCTGAATAAACTTGATGTGTTTTCTCGAGCTGATATGTGGGCGTTCACAGGTTTGTATGGGATCGTCTCAGTGATTTGCGTTTGAATAGCGCGCGCTCTCCGTGGGTTTTGGTTCCCAGAACGTTCCCGGAATGTTCCCAAGAACGTTCCCTATTGGTTAGCCAGGAAAGTTTTCTTTACGTTAATAGAACGTTCCCTATAGGTTAGGGGAACGTTCAGCTCGACTGGGGTCGCTCTCTTTTTATACAGATTACAGAAGCTGATAATATTTGTTTTTTATATAAATTACTTCATTTAAAAGAAGAGATTTCAAGCTTCATGCCTGTGTGTCTGTATGCCTGTTTGACTGAGTATTCGCTGAGTTATTGTTCATTTTCGGACGCGTTTCAGAATGGACTTCACTGGCAGAGAGAGGGCAGAACTCGCTTCTTGTTTATTTTTCTTTATTTGGCAAAAAGCACAACACTTTGTTTTTATTGTGAGTATACACAAAAATAATACACATTTAACAGAATCGATTGATGTATGAAACTCCTATGGAAAATCAAAGTCAACAGAGTATTTATGAGTTTCTTTTACATTGATAAAAAAAAAGCGAGACCTCAGGGGGTTAAATCTGTCACGGGGTGTTTGGATTTATTCACGCACGTTAAAAAATATTTATTAAAAGCTTATTTCTTTGCACATTTTTATATACAGCATTATCATAATAGGCTGAATATTAACGTATTGACAGAAAACCGGTAGTTCTATGTGAAATCAGACATTGAGCGCCCTCATAGAGCCAAAGTGGCATGATCCTCGTTTCATAACACCTCTGCAAAGAATCGATCGTGAGATCGGTAGTCGAATCAGGCTCCTCCTATCGAAGCATCGAATCTTCGACTATTTGGGGTCACCCCTACAAAACAGTAACGCTTTTCACAGGCATTGTTCAAGCTTAGTTCATGTTAACTAATGTTAACTAATTGTGCTGTTAACGTGAATAGATGGATTAGTATATGTGTGAGTTAACATAAACAAAGATTAACTAATGCTGAACAGGGGCGTTGTTCATGGTTATTTCATGTTAACTAATGCATTAACTAATGGAATCTTATTGTATAGTGTTACCGACATTTTAATACCTTTTTTTCTTTTCAGATGTGAATGGAGGTTCATCTTCTGATGAAGAAACAACCTCGACATCAAAAGATCAGCTGAAGGTCAAGAGTTTTTCCTGCGTCACCTGTGGAAAACATTGAGCTCACAGGGACATTTAGCGAGACATGAGAGAACACACACAGAAGATAAAGACTTGACATGCAAAAGATGCAACATCAGCTATCGTACCTTA
The DNA here is from genome assembly GCA_900092035.1 of Leuciscus waleckii. Taxonomy (NCBI): domain Eukaryota; kingdom Metazoa; phylum Chordata; class Actinopteri; order Cypriniformes; family Leuciscidae; genus Leuciscus; species Leuciscus waleckii. Next base: position 66,890 of record FLSR01000198.1, read on the forward strand.
GCAGAGAAGAGACGTCATTCAAAACAGCACAGTGTGAAGAAGGAGTTTCACTGTGAACAGTGCGGGAAGGATTTTTTCACCACTCCATCTAATATGAGAGCTCATATAAAGACACACACTGGCAAAAAGACTTCCACTGCAGTGAGTGTGACAAGTATTTCCTCACCAAAAAATATCTTCTTGTTCACAAGCGAATCCACACGGGGGAAAAGCCGTTCAAGTGTCCTCACTGCAAGAAGAGTTACAACCACAAACCCCATCTGACGATCCATGTGCGCGTTCACACCAACGAGAGGCCGTACCAGTGCAGCAAATGTGGGAAAACCTTCACAAACTCAACCTGTCTAAAGTCACACCAGAAAATACATTCTGAGGAGAAACCGTATCAGTGTTCACACTGCGATAGAAGATTCCGTCACAAATCTCAATTGATTTGCCATGAGAGGACTCACACCGGAGAGAAACCGTACCTGTGCTCCTACTGCGGGAAGAGCTTCTTTAGTCCGGCTAATTTTGCATTTCATCAGAGAGTTCACACTGGAGAAAGACCGTATCACTGTGGCGTTTGTGGGAAGAGTTTTGGTAAACAGTGTACCTTAAAAAATCACCAGCGGATTCATACAGGAGAAAGATCGTTCAAGTGTTCTCAGTGTGACAAGACGTTTGCTCGGTTAGACGTCCTGAAGACTCATGAGCGAGTTCATACAGGAGCGAAGCCTTACCGCTGCTCCATCTGCGACGAGAGATTCGCTTATTTAGGTAGTTTTCAGACCCACCAGAAGAAACACGCTAAAGAACAAACTGCTCCTGAATCATCATAGTGTCTTTTCATCAGTAAATCTGGATAAAGGACTCATTGAGCTCATCCTGAAACTGTACATTCAGCCAGTAGGAGGCAGTGTCACATTGCGCTTTCAGTGGTTTGAGAGAGTTAGAGATGGATTGAACCAAACTATGCAAATTAAGTTGTTCGACAGAACTCATAGATACTATCTTGAGGCTTTTTAATATTGTATATTGAACTTGATCTATTAAAAAGCCTCAAGATAGTATCTATGAGTTCCTGGATTTCATAACGCTGATAAACATGTTTTAAGTGTTAAAAGTGGCTCAATGGTGATTGTATTTTTTCCATTGTTGGATGATTTTCATTAATTTAATTTAATTTTAACCCTTTATGACCTGCCATAGAACAATTCCACCAGAGTATATATTTGTATTTTTACATGCTGTGCTGTCATTCTTTTGAGCAATTTCATATGCCATACATCAAAATAATCCTTACTCTCCCAATTTGAAGGCTATGTTTGTAATAAATCAATAGTAACTAGATAAATATCTCAAAAGTGCAATAAACAAAATATGTTTTTTTCTACATATTTTATTCAATACAAAAATTGGATAAATGTCAACCTCAAACTTGTCAATGTGAAAAACGTGCATAAAACAATTTAAAACTATACAGAATTGATTAGAACTGTTTACATAAATACATTTTTTAAGATACACTCATTTTTAGACTCATTCAAAAAAAAAAAAGGGGGGGGAAAATGCCATGTAAAATATTCAATTACATTTGTGGTCAAACAGATAACATTTTGCTTTTGAATATTGATTGAACATTGAATTGGTTAAAATATAAAATAAATAGACCCTGTCAGAACAATTAATAAAAAAATAAATAAACTGTACATTATCAGACCTAAACAACATACAGATAGGCACAGGCAACTCTAGCTGTGATAATTCTTGTGACAGTTCCTGTCCAGAATAACGCAGAGGGGCACTTGGCATGCCTCACACATGAACGGAGTGCATTTCCCACACAGCCTGCATTTCCTGCGCCCCTGTGTGGCTTTTTTTGAGCCAACTGTACCAGAAATGGCAACAGGTAAGTGCTGGTAGCTCTCCCGTGCTGGTTGTACGGACACCCCACACGCTCCGCTGACAACTGTTCTTGGAAGGCCTGGTGTGTCATGGGCTGCTACACAGTAGCTTGTGCAGCAAGTAGCTGTTAGTGACAGCAATGTCAATGAAATGGTGCAGTACAGTCATGTACCACTTCTTGCTTTTCTTCCACGAGGAATAGTAGCCAATCAACTGATCTGACAGGTCAACTTCCCCCCATGAAGCGATTGTAGTCTTTCACAGCCGGAGGAATTGGAACATCCAACTCTTGTACTCACTGCTGGATTTGCACACTCTTTTCACTGTGTCTCCCAAGTATGCAGTGTGCAGAGTAGTGCACACACTCACCTCTCGTGTGTCCATCCACTTTGTGAAAAGGAGCGATCCCTGTCTGATCCACCTTATTGATCCCCGTGGAGATTTCTTTGACAGCGCATTCACTTTGGTGTTTGGGACACCAATTCTTGTGTCCCTGATGGTTCCACAGGCTCCAAATCCCAGGTCGTGCTGAAAGAGTACTGGGCTGGTATAAAAATTATCACAGTAAATGTGATATCCAGATCCCAAGAACTCCTTCCTGACCAGCGACATCACAGCATCAAATGAAAGTCCCTTCCCACTTGCAACATTGGACTTCCCTGTGTAGATGTTGAAATCCACTGTGTAGCCACTACAATCACACAAAACAAAAAGTTTTATTCCCCACTTTGTTGGCTTATTTTTGATGTACTGTTTCAGGCTGATTCTGGTCAGGGTCCTTTTCTGTTTTCCACCCACCAGATTGATTAGGGGCAGTTTCTAATGTAGAGACCTTTGGCTCCGACTTCTGTAGCCTCTGGTGTTAGCCCTCCGACCATAACCTCTCCCTCTGCAAACTGGCACGGATGGCTCAGAGGTGCAGGGTGGCTCAGAGGGCTCCAATGGCTCTCCAACATTTTCAACACTACAACAAAAAAGGTAAGTAAAACGGTAAGTAAGTTAGATGTTTTTGTATAGAAATGTAATATAGAATATAGCAATATAGAACTGAGTAAATGGTGCGTCATAAGCTAAGTTCATTCTATGTTTGTTTAGTTTATTCTCTAACTCAAAAGCAAAGTATATTTCATAAATATTTGAAATTACATGTCCTGGGACGGATCTATTCCGTCAAGAAAGTCGGCTTCGTCCCCACTTGAAACAGAATCTGGAGCCGATGAGCAGACTGAGAGTTCATCGTCATCGGACGCAATTAGTATTGCCAAAACCTCCGCGTCCGTGTACTTTCATTTAGACATACTTTCGTGCGCGGCGCTCCCGTCGGTCTTAGAGGGTTAAGCAACTATAGACCGATCTCAAATCTTCCTTTCATAGGCAAGATCATTGAAAAAGTTATTTCATCAAGAAAGAGACATGGTGTTCTTTTCACACAATGTTACTAATTTTCAATTTCATGTGTTTTCCCAGAGCGTTTGTGCCACCACATTACACACGTCACTTGTAGAGAGTTACAGACCTGTCTCTCTCCTACCATTCATAGTGAAAACACTTGAACGAGTTGCTTTCAACCAAGTATCATCTTCTGTCTCAAAACAACCAGCTGGATGTCAACCAATCTGGCTTATTTGTCAGATTAAAATATAAATATCTTATGACAATATTTGTTTTGGTTGAATGTAAAAATATTAATTTTAGATTAATACATAAATCCAACGTAACCTAGTTACGTGGAAACTGTTGACATAAAAATGTTAATTAAAGCCAACACAGCATTTTTAGAGTGTATATTCAAAGATGGATGTTTAAGTTAGACAATTAAAAAACAAATATGCTTTAAAATCAAAGATTCAAACCTGAACGCTATGACTAAAATAATAAGAGCACTTTAAAATATCAGTTTTTCTATTCTATTTCTATTCATCAAGAGAAATTTTTTATAATATTCTTAGAAGATTTTCCCTGCATAGACTTTTCTTTTAAACATTCCTGTCATGTTACAGCTGTCATGTAACTAAACACACAGAAATGAACCATATTAATAGGTACAGACCTTTCTTTGTTGAAGTCACTGGGGTTTCTCCGCTGTCTTCTCTCTGAACTGCACAGAGTGAAAGTGCTGATGGCAGTCAAAACCCACTATGATCATGTGACTGCAGCTTCCTGAGACTGTTCAGTTTCTCTATTGATTTGATGATTATATGCTCACATTCATTATACTTTAAATTCTCAAACACACAAAATACACAGTGACCTATATGGAATCTTATATCTTGTTTACTTGAAATTACACAAATGTGGCAGATCTGTCCTTTTTTCCAATTGGGAAGAGCACAGGAAATTGTTAATCCGGCCCTGGATCGGAGGTGTAAGCGCTCACTCCACAGACCAGGTAGGAGAAAAATCAGGGAAACTGAGGCTTGGTAAACTTTCATAATTATTACTCCTTACTTTGTTCATAGGGATCGATTCCGCCTATAATCTAAATTTTTTTTTAAGTAGCGTTGTTTGGCTTCATTATTAAGTTTGTCAGTATACGGTATAGCCAACTTTTTTTTGTCACGGTCCATAACTCTCTCTTTCTTTTTCGGTGCCGGTGGAGACCGGCCGGCTAGGCTATTACCTTATTCCAAACCGGCTTTTGCGTTGCCTCTAAAATGGCCGCCGTTACCCACAATGCACCATTCCATAACGTCTACGCCCGAGCTCTATAACACATCTGTTGACAGACTAATCAGTGATCCAGCGTGATAGGCTGGTTAGGAAAAAGGTGGAGACTGTTGCCCTTTAAGACCGTGCTTGAGAGATCAAGAGGTGTGCCGTTTATGACTGCGTCAGTCACGTGTAAATCGACGTCTTGTAGAGTGGTGGTGCGCTGGCGCTGGCGTCTGAGAAGAGTGGCAGTGACAACCGAACATTGTACGGCTGTGCAGTGACGAGTAAGTTGAAGTGGTGAAGTGATGTGGTGAAGACGGTGACGCAGAGTAATCACATTCACAGCTGTTCAGTTTTCGGAAACGAGCGAGTCAGCGAGTGTTCGGAGACGAGTGAATCAGCGGGTGGTGAGCACGACGGTGACCCAGAGTATTCACAACGCTGGAAATTGACTAGATTGGGTAGTGGGAATTGCTACCCAGTCATATTGTGAGTACAACCCCAGTAACTGATATTTGAAGATCGTCTGAGGATATTGTTGTGATCATTTTACATCTAATTCATAACTAGTAGAGACTAAGAAAAAATTGCTTGTACACTAGCCATAGCTCTTGGTTTTTCTTTGCAGTGCTGTGATTTAATTGGGTTGTGGTGTGTATTGGTTGGTGTGGGTATCTGTGTGCACAAGTGAGAGTGGTAATAGACTAACATTAGTTTTGTGCTTGCATTGGACTGGAGATACTGGCAGTTTGTTTCTTATTTTCCCTCCATAAACTACTGCCCGGATCTGTGGAGGCCTACGCGCTGTGGGACCAACCCAGGACATTCATTCATTGACCATAAATGCGTACTGGACTGTCCTAAGGACTGCATCTCTTTTTGATAACTTGTTTTAATATCTAGGTTATCCTGGTTTTATGGAAATAAAATATATTGTAATTCAATCTACTGTTTTAGTGTCAATAGTGTCCAGCCCTCAGTGAGAATATTGAATTGGGTTAAATTGAGTCCTTGGTCTCAGTAATCAACCTAGGTGGTGTAGTCGGCTACTTTACAACAGTATTGCTGGTTTCTGTCATAGAAAGAAGTATTATAAAACCTTTTATCATTCCGTTTGCCGTCCCGCCACGCCACACATATGCTGATTCTTCATGTCTTTGGGTGTCTTTATGATACTATAGACTATAAGATCTTGTACACAAGTTAATTTTGAAGCACTCTTGTTTTCACGTCTCCTTTATAAAACAATGTTTAAAAATAGGCCTATTTGATTATTATTTTTTTATTTTTTTTATGATCTGAAATCCAGTAAATTTAGCTGTCATTGTCTTTCTTATGTGAACACACATACCTCCGTTAAAATCTCAGAGAATACTTTAGTGTTTAATGACTTTTAATGTAAAGTGTGGAAAAATGAACGGTGAAAAGGCATACAAAGTTTTCAGTTTTTAGTTGAAACTGCGTCATGTAAATGCCCCAAAAATGAATTGATTTTTATACTGTTGTATGACAGAAGACTTTAAACTTGCAATATCAGATCTTTATTTTCTGGTTGAAAACAAACAATGAGGCTTAAAGTTACACGAAACATCTTAAAACATCTAAGCTAAACAAACTATATGCAACAAAAACAATACACACGAATGATTACACACTTTCATATCAATTCACGTTGCTTTTCAGGGCTCCACACACAAGAGATACAGTGGATATTAAAAGTCTACACACTCCTGTTAAAACAGTGATGTAAAACATGAAACGAAGATAATTCGGTCAGAGCATTTGCACATTTATGTAAAAAATTACAACCAAAGATAAAAATAAAGAGCTTATACAAAACATCAACGGGTTCTCCTTGTTGAAAGGTGGATGGAATCGTGAATCAAAGTGTTTTTGCAAAATAAAAAAATATTGCCATGTCAAGATGTGCCAAACTGATAAGACTCCCATCCAAACGGAGTCCTGTAATAAAACCAAAAGATGCTTCAACCAAGTATAAGTTCAGGGGTGTGAACCAAGCGGCAACCTCCCTGTCTCTCTCTTGAAGACACGGAAGTGAATTAAACGGCAATTCATCGACTGACCGCTTGAGACCGGCTGCAAAAGTGAGTCAAATCTGCATCTCCCCCATGTTAAAATACCCAACTTTACAGCAGAAAAAAACACGTTTACAGCCTGGAGCAAAAAGTGGCTTTGGTCTATACAGCTAATTTTGCCCTTCATGACGACTGTGAGGGGGGTGAATTTTATAATTTTAATAACTCATGCGTTTAAATTATATTAAGCCTTAAAGTTCTGCATAATTAAGGGTGTCCACTTTTGAGTGACAGGTGGATTCCCGCTGCTGTGGTCATTAGTCATCATTAGCCGTTTGTCTGCTGTCTGTTAGCCGTCACGTTACCTCAGCTCATTGTCTGACTGTAAAAATAAATACATTCGGGAGTGACGCGCTGCCAAGATGGCGACGGTCGGCCATGCCCACTTTAGGCTTCAAAAACGGTCTTCAGAAACCTACGGGTGACGTCACGGACACTACGTCCATATTTTTTTACAGTCTATGGTGTGAAAACTTGGCTACGTTCACACTGCAGGCTGAAACGACCCAATTCCGATTTTTTTGCCCCTATGCGACCTGTATCTGATCTTTTCATGACAGTCTGAACGACACAGATCCGATCTTTTCAAATGCGACCCAGGCCACTTGGGTTTGTGGTCCCAAATCCGATACATATCCGATCTTTTGAAATGCGACTTCAGTCTGAACGGCCAGGTCGCATGTATCCGACCCGCACGTCATTGATACGCGAAAAACGTATAATCCTGCGTTGAAGTAGTCGTCGGTTTGAAAACGGACTGCATATTCGTCGAGCTGAGGTAAATCTGCCGAACGGGTCGACCTTCATTTACCTGATTAGTAAACTACTGATAACCAAATACATTTTTCTCACCTGAGATTTGAGTGTGTCGTTTCTCTTTTTCATCCGCTTGATTACCCTTGAAAACCAATTCATGTGATGTGATCAGATTTTTATTTGAAAACCTTTCAGTTTAGTTTGTCTAAACTATGGGATAATATTTAGTGTACATTTTATAATATATATGTTAGTACAAGTAACTGCAGTCAAATATTGCAAACATCTTACCAAATTAGCACCATGGTAATGATCACTGCAGCTCCACAAACCACTCCAATGGATATGTATAATATCTCCAAACATCCTATAGCTGAGACAAAAAGTATAACATCCGAAAAGATTAATTTACTTCACTTTAGAATGAGTAATTTAAAGTGATAGTTCACACAAAAACTGTCATCATTTACTCACCCTGAAGTTGTTCCAAACCTGTATGAGTTTCTTTGTTATGCTGAACACAGAAGAAGATAGAGTGAAGAAGGTGGGTAACAACCAGACAACGGTACCCACTGACTTCCATAGTATGTAAAAAAAGTAATGTTTGGTTACCCACCGTCTTCACTCTATCTTCTTCTGTGTTCAGCATAACAAAGAAATTCATAGACGTTTGATGTCACTGATAGGCGACACACAGACACTGTCCGTGTCCTGGTTAAAACTGCTTATTTCTCTGGATTTAAACATTCTTAGAAACATTTGGGATAATTTAAGTACACAAATCAACAAACTATATAACACTGTTCAAGTGGTTTTTGGATATTTTAACGAAAAATCTAGCATTTTGGGCCTTTAAATTAAACAAGTCAGAATGAGACTGAGGATTAGACTCCAACATCAGTCAGACGTTGGATTTTGGTTGGAATAAACACACACACAAAAAAGAACTTCTTTTCGAAAATGAACAGAGGTTTAGATGTTAATTTTTGGTTGAAAATGTTTTTCTTGACATAAAAAATACAGTTACTGCAGTCCAAGAAAAATGAATGTTAAAAAGTCAACTAAAGCAAACACCGATCACCATAATGGTGACTTCAAACCAAACTGTTATTTCAACAATCAACAACAAACCGAGCACAGAAATAAAGTCAGTCTGGTTAGTAATAAGTGAGGCTGGTAATGCTGTTTGTGGGGTTGTTTAATCCTCCTCTGCTGAGATCTTCACAGATTTAATGAGCATTTCACCCTTTTTGCAGTGCAGTGTTTATTCCAACCAAACTGTCAAAAATGTGTCAAACAAACGTTGGGTTTAGACGTCAGCATGAATTTAATTTTTAACCTAAATATGACATCTAATGTTGGATTAGTTGGTGTCCAACATCTTCCTGCAGTCACATTGACGTACTGTGCTTGCTGGGGATTTATGTAATAGTACACAGCAAAAGTGTTCATGTGTGTGCACACTATTATAGTGTTAAAGTACCATTGAAGCAGTGTTTAAGTTAATGAGATAATTAAGTGACGACTGAGCATTAATGATGAACACCTGCTGTTAACAATCAGAATTACTGAAGGAAAGAGAAACACAAGAACTACAACTGACTTCAGACACAGCCTTATGCCGAGTTCACACTGCACGATTTCAGCCCCAAATTTCACTCGCCGACAGGTTTTTCGCGAGATCACGCAATCATACATGCCCGCAAACATTACACAAATTATATAAATATTATTTGGTTAATTTATGTATGACTGACATATATGAATCACATTCAGTTTTTTTATTTGTGTATGTTAAAACAATGTAATCCAAATGGATGGAAATTTTCTTTGAAATTCAAATACATAAATCTTAGACATTAATGTTTGTTTGAGTGCTGCAGCTCAGAGTCACTGAATCTCCAACCAAATCTGACCAGCCTAACTAATGGACACTGAAACATTCCTGGGAGGGTCTAAAAATTATTACCAAACTTATTGTGGCAAAGATCATGAACCGTATGTGTGCTACAGCTACTAATATGTACTGATATCATCATCAACATACTGGAATGTTCTAGAGCATCTTGTGTTTTATTTTAAACTTACACATGACGTTTAAAGTCAGAGCATCAGAGTATTTCTCCCCATGTTCATTGAGGGACTTGCACTTTATTCTCCACTGTCAGCAGAGCTGATCTTTGAGATGTTGTAGATTCTTCCAGATCCTACAATCGTTCCTCCTTTAATCCAGCTGATTTCTGCAGGAGGGTTTGAGTCACTGCTGCAACTCAGAGTCACTGAATCTCCCTCCACTATTACACCAGATGGACTCACCCCAACAAAAGTGTACTGTGGAGGATCTAGAAGACATATTTTTTTGCAATTTAAAACAGTTTGTATTAATTAAGTGATGACTGGCCATTAGTGGTGACACCTAATGTTAATAAGCAGAATCCTTGAAGGAAAGAGAAACAAGAAGAACAGAAAAAAGAGAAACACAAGAACTACAGACTTCAGGCCTTTACACATTATTGCACTTATTTTTACCAGTCTGACTTTATTTCTGTCATGAATCTACAAAAGTTCTTGAGATTCAACAGAAGTTTAGATGGTAATGTTTTATGGAATTTGTTGTTTAACGTCGCCATTATGGTGATCAGTGTTTGCTTTAGTTGGGCTCTTGGCCTTTTTTAATTTTTTAACTTTTCCAACTTTGAGTTCAAAAATCACATTTGTTACTACAAGAGAAAACCTGCCCACTAAATGTTTTGATAATGACATGTAGTGTCCTGATTCACTGATGTCATTCAGAGTCTAAAGCTTTGACTATATGCTTGATGTCTCATTTTAGTATTAGTGATTGTAGCCCTGAGATTTTACAGTTTGAGATCCATCAGCAATATAAACAATATTGAAAATACTTTGTGCTTTTTTATGTAAAATCTTTATGTTTAGACACACAGACATCAAGAATCTGTTATAGAGGTAAGAGAAAACCCAACAGCGAACCACAGTCAATGAGTCTTTAATAATATCAAATGAGGAAGCCACCAGCAACAGAAACAGCTTTTCTTGCAGAAAATGTACAACAGAAACAGCCAGAATATGGGCCAGAAAATCTCCAACAGAAAGGTTCCACTTAGGAAGAGCGTGGGCGGCTGACAGCAAGAATGAGAGGGCACGGGCGTCGGCAGCCTCTGGTCACTCGAGAAACACATGGAGGTTGGTCAGCGGGAAACTGTAGCAGTTCAGGCAGCATAGATACTGAATAGATACAGAGAGCTGATTAAGTACAAATGACACAGTACTTGCAGCCTGATGACTCCCGACAGAACACGACAGGACAGGACAGGCTGATGGAGGTAAAACTGTGAAACTCCTTTCATCAGGGGTTAACAAACAATCTGACAAAGAGACAGGGAAAGAGAGGAAAGAAGTAGCAAGCGTAATCAGAGAAAAGAGAGAACAGGTGCGGGGAATCTAGCGGGAAGCAGAAGGAAACAAGGAACAGCTGGAAGGGAGAGAGTGTGTGATTGAGTGTGTGCGTAAAGTGGGTGAATGAAAGTGCGTGTGTAATATTGTGTGTGACCAGGAGAGGGAGGAAAAGGAGAGGAAAAGAGACTGGATCATGACAGAATCAGCATATGAATCTCAACAATGGTGACAATAAACACACTAGTGACAAACAGATCAACTCTGAACATCACAAAACTAAAGTCATAATAAAACAATAGCATAATAAAAGCAAACAGGAAAAAACAATGAAAATTACAGGACAATTCAGCTGCATCATTTATTCATGCTGCAATGCATGATGTCAGCCATGGATGCGTTTTGATTGGTGGCTCCCATCATGCACTGCAACATGAAGCATTTGTGTGATTGTCACCATTGTTGAAATTCATATGTAGATTCTTGATGGCTATGTGTGATTTTAAATTTTTTAATTTAATGTAGCACTGTTGTATTACCTTATGTGATGAGATCTAATAAAGCATAATCAGCTTGATGGCGAGTGAATCAGGCGACCACACAATTGTAATTTTGTTATCGAAACAAAACCAACTTGACCTGAACGGTGTTTGAGCTACTTGCATGTTAGATCTATTTCATACCTGGCATTTCGTCTCTACTTTTATTTGTTTTAATAAAAAAAAAAAAAAAATTCTTTGAGCTTATTTGCGATGGGAATAAGGAGAGGAATGAAATTGGGGAAAAAAATTCATACTCACACATGACATTGAGATAAACAGCAGGAGAGATGTGAGTGTGTCCGTCTACAGCACAGCTATATCTGCCTGAATCCTCTTTTCTGACTGGATTGATGGAGAGTTTGTTACTGTATTTATTCTCAGTTAATATCTTCAGTGAGTTTCTGTACCAGATGAATGTTGCTCTGTCAGTCAGAGCGCAGCTGCTTTTACATCTCAGATTGACTGAATCTCCCTCTGTCACTCTCTCAGGAGACTCCACCTGAAGATCTGAACACAACACACACATTATATCTAGTGCTGCTGTCATACACTGATTATTATTCAACATAATGCACAGAAGAAGAGATAAACCTCATCAAAGTCACCTGTGACAGTAAGAGTCACTCCTGGAACACCAATCCATCTTCCTTCTGTTATATTAGTGATGAATCTGAAATAGTACATGTGTGAATCCTTCAGTGTCACATGACTCAGTCTGACGGTGCAGTTCTGCTGTTTATCTCCCAGATACTGAAGCCTCTGACTGTATTCAGGGTCATTAGACAGATCTAGAGACTCATCACCCTTTAATGTCTCGGTCCAGAACACTTTCTTGATCTTGATCTGAGTAGGGTATTTATAAGTGCATCTCATTATCACTGTTGAGTCCTTTAGTGCACAGATGTGTGAAGGACTGTAACTCACAGGTAGGTTGCCCTGGCTAATCTATCCATAGATAGCAATAACCGCGGAATTGGAAGCTTGTTAGTAGATTTTCTCTCCGCCATCACGCTTCATGCAATCTCCAGGCGAACTTCAGGCGTGGCGTGTGCATGTGATATTAACGTGCGCGAGTGAGGGGGGATCTGTGGCGTGTGCACGACCTGTGATTGACAGTCAGATCTCACACCCCCCTGCGCTGATTGGACCTGATGAAGCGGGAGCGCTGGATTTTTGCAAAACAAATAACACGCTCCAGGTGGAGTTAGAAGCTCGGGTTTTTTTCTAAAACCACATTATTTATGTTGTTCTGTCGGATTATAGTGTCGATTACACTGAATATGATCAAAAAAAATTTGCCGACGGCAGCTTTAACTACAATTCCATTTGAACCACTGCTCCGAAGGCTGCTTTGGTACAGAAAAGTAAGGAGTTAGGAGCGTGCACTAGATTTATTTCACTCGTCTTAAAGCCTCCTGCCACTATCTAGCCGGGATCATTTAGATGCAGCCTTGGCACTTCACCAGGCGAGGTCGCTGTTAATGAAGCTGCGAGTAATTAACCCATTTTCAAACCAATTCTTCTGAGTGGTTCAGTGCTTCACCCAAAGCTTCATTTGCCCATCACTAACACTGTTTTCAACAAAACATCACATCTAAACCTCTGTTAATTCTCAATAAGAGCTTCTGTAGACGTGTGACAGAAATAAAGTCAGTCTGGTTAGTAATAGTGAAGCTGGTGATGCTGTTTGTGGAGTTGTTTAATCCTCTTAATCTTGAGAGATTTAATGTCCCCTATATCACGTTTCAAACTCAAGGCCCGTGGCCCAAGGCCACTATATTTCATATGGCCTGTGAGAGCATACAATTGTCTTAAAATTAGGGATGCACCGAAATTTAGGCTGCCGAAGATTTTCGGCTGAAGATAGGCGATCTGGTTTCATTCTGGCTCAGCATGTTTTGTGACTTTGCGAGCGGCTCCGCTTCCGAAGATGCACAACTTTGAAGCGTGTTCCGCTGTGTGTGTGTGTGTGTTCACAGCACATTCTGCTCAATGTCCTACTGCAACCTCTGTGTGTGTTTGTGTTGCGTGCTCTGCTCTGCTCAGTCGCTGGACTTGTTTCTGTTTGCAATAGAACTGTGCTGTAACATGGTGTGTAGGCCTATAGCCGTGCTGGGCAACGCTGGTAAAATGATGCTATCCTCTCCTTCACTGATCCTCTCCCTGCTGTCTGCTCACATGCTCTGATTAAAATAGCTTTGTAGGACTATACTTTATTTAGACCAGTGGTTCTCAAAGTGTGGTACGCAGGCTCCGTCTAGTGGTACGCAGAGGAATCACTGAATTTGATCTTGTGTGATCTTTTACTGTCTATTGTGTGATCAGTCTTGGCTGGTCCCTGGAGCGTACGATACGATTACACCGGTGTGAGTAGAACGGCCAGTGCATCACGTGATCAACTGCTAAATTCAAATGTGCTTTCTCAGTTGGCTGGCGCTGGCCACACTGTTAACCCTTGCTGTAAAAAAAGGCGTAATTCTGACAGTATCATACTATTTTCCATTAAAACAGTAATATACCGTAGAAAACAAAAATAGCCTACAGGAATATACTGTAAATGAACAGTGCTCAAAATCGACACACAGAGGCTGTTTTCCCAATCACACCCTATACCCTCATTCACTATTCCCTACATTAGTTCACTAATATAGTCCCCTTGACAGAGTGAATGAAAAGAAGAGAGTGAATTAGACACTGATGAACACCTGATAAGCAGAATCACTAAAGGACAGAGAAAAAAGAACAGAAAAAAGAGAAACACAAGAACTACAACTGACTTCCAGTAACACTGAGTGTGAAACCAGTTTACGATTAAGTTTACGATTATTTATTTCATACATGTACAAAAGTTCTTGTTGAGAATTAACAGAGATTTAGTTAATAATAAAGTTTGTTGTCACCATGATGGAGATCAGTATTTGCTTTAGTTGGTCTCTTGTCCCTTAACTTCTTACCTTTCATCTCTCTCTGACTGCTGTAACAGTGAGTTTATAAAACACATTTGTTATGGCAAGAAAAAGTCAAGAGGAAGATGATCAGGTGTTTTTATTCTTTTGTGATGATGTCACAATCATCTTGGACTATCTGATTTTCAGATTTTTCCTGTATACATTCATTGAAATTATGGGTATGTCATATTTAGCATAAATCTGTGTATCTACAAAATGAAATCAATATTTCTGTAATCAGGTCTTCTGAAAAATAAAAATATATTATAACATATAGTGCATTCAATTTTATTTTACTCCTGCTTGGCTCAGACACACACAGATATCAACAATCAGCACATGAATCTCAACAATGGTGAAAAGTTTCATGTCGCAATGTATGCTGGGTTCCAGGATAATATAAAGCTCCCAGCATGCACTGCTGCATGAATAATAATAAAAATATAAAAAAAATATTGCCACCATTGTTGAGATTAATGTGCTAAATTGTGATATCTCTGTGTTTCTAAAACATAGTGTAGCGCTGTTTTTTTTTGGTTTATGCATGATGTGTTAAAAAAATTAGTCATAGTAATTTATTGCTGTGGTTTCACAGTAGTGCTAATGTAACACTTTTGATCAAGGATAAAACACTGAATGAATAAGAATTAATTCCTTAGTGAATGAACAGGCAATATGATGATTTTGTCATCATAAGCATTACAACCGCAATCATTAATGCTGTCAATATCACAATTATTCAGTGTTTTTAACCACATAATGTTTATTTTAGGTTTCAGACATTTAAATTCACATAAGTACTAAAAAAAATACATTTAGAATTTGTAAAATACACACTGATGTCTATGGAAGCGGAAATAATAATAATTTCCATTATAATTAGACGACACGTTTTATTCATATCAGATTGTGTAAGTTACACATGGTGTAAGTAACTTTAAAGTTAACTCTATTCTTCTTCCAGTTCACCGGCCACTTCTTTCATGTATTTCGGGAGAAGTGGATGAATTCACGTGCTGTAAATCCAACAGATCCGATTCTCTGAACAGTGGCACAAACTAACATGACGGCGCATATAGCTCAACTAACGCGATCGTTATAAAGGTGTTTAAACAACATAACACTTCCACTTGCATATATTTGACAATCGGAATATCAAATATTTCATGACATAGCAGATCATTAGTCATTCAGCGCTATTGTGGCTGCAGTGTGTCATGTGACAAGCAATGACGCGTCACCATGGAAACAGTAAAGTGATCAGTTCTAAATAATGATAGCCTTGAAAACCTCACAGGGGTCAGCCAGAATATTTTTAATGTATGTTTAAAAAGGTTAAATGTGAATACACAGCCTGTGTTTTTTTATTTTTTATTAAGTACAGTACTTTTTTTTTTATTTACTTAATATTTTAAGTACAGTAGGCTACAGTTTTTATTTCACATTTAGGTGCAATACATTTGAATTGAATCATTATTTAAGTTTTTTATTGACCTGTATGTAAGCAGCACAGTGCAGTGTTAATGTTCAAACTGTGTTTTTACAATGTTTAAAGTGGCTGACAATAATAAATATTCGTATTAGAAATGAAGCTGCCTCATTTTTGAGCTGTGCATAACTGTAGCTGAATAGTTAGGCCTACTACGCTACTGTATTTTCATATTGGTCATTATGGTGGTACTTGGAGAGCCAAATATTTTCTGAGGTGGTACTTGGTGTAAAAAGTTTGAGAACCACTGATTTAGACATTGGTCAAAAAATAAACATGTTAAATCTGATTCTACTGCAAAGAACTGAATTAAGAATAATATATTAATATTAATATATTAATATTTAATATTATTTTAATATAGGTACCAGTATCAGCCTTTTCACCGTTTATATCACTCTGCTTGTCTGTGTTTGCGCGACTTGCATCAAGTGAACAATTATTATTGCATAGATGTTACATTTCAGTCAAACACCATTGCAATCTTTTTGAGGCAATTCAGAGGCAAATTGCTATTTTTATTATTATTAAAGATTGGTTTCAGCAACTTGTTTCTTTCCTGAGTTAATCAATGTTTTTGGCACTAATCGGTTCATTTAAGGCCATTCCTGTTTGGAATATGTGATTGTGTATTGTCAACAATAATATTCTGCATTTAAATTTTGTTGTATGGATCATTCATTGCAACATTTATCCTCTTTCTCATGTTTAAGGATATGTTATCTACTTGACAAATAATTTATGCTACTGCCCACTGACATGATTTTAAAGCTATTGTTATCCAATTTTTTTGGCCTTCAGACACCTTAAAATGCAGGTCAGAGAAATCCAAATTTTACCTCACATTTGAATGCACGTGTGTGTGGTAATGTGTGCTGGTGTGGCTACAGTGCCAGGGCTGAATTTTTGAACCAGTCAGCCCCTGCATATACAGTAGGCCTACAATATACTCTGTATCAAATCATGTTATCTTATTACCCAGCCCCTGATGTTTCGGGCTCATCCCCTGATGTTTTTAAAACCTAGAAGCGCCCCTGCAAATGCATATACAATATTTGTAACTTAAATAAGTACTAATAAAATAAAGAGACAGTTATTTAACAATATGTTAAGGAGTAGTAACATTTTACAGTCTTACAGTTACAACCAAAAACGCATTATATTTAATTTGAGTTATTTTTAACCTTAAAGGAACACTCCACCGTTTTTTGAAATAGGGCTTATTCATCTTCTTTCTATATTTAGATAGGTGGGCAAATGCATTTTTGTCTCAGTGCATGGATTGTTTTAGTTTGACAGGGTCGGCGCGAGCTTAGCTTAGCTTAATGAATGGAATCCTTTGTTATGCCAGTGTTATGCTGATTGAATTAGGATTGGCCAGACCCTCAGTCTAGGGTGTGTTACCTAAACCTGTGTACTCATTTACATGCTTTGTTTGCATTTGTCTCCACCTTCAAAAGTCCCTCCTCCTAAAATGCCTATAAGACACCATGTAAAGTTATGTTACTTCAGACTGTTGGAAGAACTGCAGCAACGCACAGCGAAGTTCTCAATAAAGAATAACTTATGTTTGAAAGCGATCCCAAAGTCTCCTGGTCTTCGATTCTGAGTTTCCTACACCAGCTAGCATGTCCTGAGTAAAAGTGATAAAAAAAACAAACACCTAATTACTTCTTGTGGCCTGCGTATTCACAACGAGCACAAATAGCGATGCAGATTAACACTAGGCGATTTCCTAGGCAGATATTGACTTGGGATTATATTAGGGTGAAGCACAGGCGAAGCACTGCTACTTGGGCGCAGAGATATCACACAACACATGAAATCCCACAACATCCGGTATAATATGGGTCGATCTATACATGCGTCATGTTTAAAATAATCACTTACTCTGTGGACAGCTGTCCATTTGGTCCATTTGGTCCATTCGGCGTGGGGCGTTTTTTCCAGTTCACTTTATCACACT
>FLSR01000198.1:91140-101444 GCA_900092035.1 Leuciscus waleckii
CATTATTTGGAATGAGAAAACATCCTCAAAACATTCTTTGAACATTACATTCAAATGTTTTCTTTAAAACATTAACCAAACTTGTAGGGAATGTTTGCCAACGCTCTGAGAACGTTCCCTGCTAGCTGGCTATGTGATGAATTGCTTTTGTTGCTCTATTGTAGTTCATTTAGGATAAAACCATCTGCTAAATCTATAAATGTCCATTTAAATATAAATATTACCCTTTCCTGTAGCTCAAACATTAGAGCGTTGGCGATTGCAACCCCACGGTCATGCCCAGGGAAAGCAAGAACTGATAGGAATGTAGATGTGTACCTTGAAATGCAATGGAAGTCACTTTGGATAAGAGTGTCTGCCAAATGCATAAATGTAAATTATAGTTAGTACAGTTAGCTTGTCTGTTTAAGGACTGGTGTTTATTACAGTTTAGCCAGACTCATTGCAATGGTTTTGTGGCACTGTTCTTTTTACACAAAATATTTTTTGTTAAAATAACACACATATATTTATTTTACCAACAAAACACTATTGTATTGCGTTTAATTAATTTGACCTGTATAATTTTCCACTATACTTAATTATCAATCAATGGTGTCAGAGCTAGAGGTAGAAGAACATATATAGTTTATCTAAAGGCAAAGTCTTTCATTTCTTTAGTATTCGGAAAGTCTTTTCTTGGATGCTTTTAATAAAGCACACATGCTGTTTCCTCTTCCTCTTTGGCCAGTGAAACTCAAGCATCATCTACAACACTGAGACTGTGTGGAGGGTTTACCATTGGGCTAAAATAACCATACAAATTAAAAGAATAAAGAAAAATTAAACAAATTTGATCATTCTTGGCTTTCCTAAATACCACATTTATTTTTAAATTATGGTTTATGCTATCCAGGGGTTTAAAAGTTGGTTGACCAGCATAGTCTTTCTGGTGAAACCAAGATCGTGTTTTAAGCAAAAGTAAAAGCCTGGTTGTGACACCAACATCTAAAATACAACACATCCTGGTCTTTGCAGCAGGTTCTTATCCATTAAGCACATCTTATCAGCAGATAAAGATTTTAAAAAATTTAACCACAACTTTATTTACTCACTGAGCTGGAAAAAAATCATGTTAAATATATAAATCGACAACATTTATCTTAAAAATCAGACCAAATGGTACAGATATGGTTCCTGTCTTCATACACACACACCAGGACTAGTCACGCTTTAAGTTGTGTAAATATTTCTCGAGTCTTGGGTATAAAAGTCGTTGCACATTATCGCTGTTATTGCTGATTTGAACAGATGTTACAAGACATAACAATGCTGGAATTTTAACTTGGAAGGCAGAATATTTTGAAATAGAATAAAACCATCTTGATATTTGACTTTAAACCTTATAGTTACTGAGATACAGCCATGTGTCCACTTCCTGAAAACTAGTCCCAATATCCCCTACACACACACACAACATATCTGAGAATAATTTAGAATGATTGGAAAAAACCATGCTCTTACCCGTTTCACCAACAATCATGATCAGTTAACACACTAAAAGTGATCAGGGTGTGACAGCTATTGGGGTTTTCACATTATGAATGACACGTGATTAACACATTTAAGAAAAAGACATGACCCACAGCATTTAGCAGAAGAGTTTAAACAAGGCAAAAGGTCATCACCACAGATGCACGTACTAAAATGTAGAAGTTCAACTGAGAGAAACTACGCAGAAATTATCATTATGTTTTCAAACTTGATGCAGATTTAATCGGTTTCTAAGGAACCAAGTAAATTATTGATTATGCATTTCATACACTTTGACTTATTAAAAAGAAGTAACAATAACAACATCAGAAATTAACAGAGTAATAGAACAGAAGTTGTTTCCTCATGTCTAACATTTTTATCATATGAGAACTACTCTTCAGTAGTTAAAAACAACGTACTTGGTTACTTACGTATCATCAGTTCCCTTAGAGAAAGGGATCGAGTACTGCATTGCAAACGCTATGGGAAACTCTTTTTCTCAAGAATATTGAAGCCTTTATTTTAAAATGCATTGCAGCTGCACATCGAGAGCATCATAGCTCGTCTGAGTGAGCTGATTGACTGTGCTGCGGCAACTGCACGAACCTATGGCGAGTTAGCAGAGGTGTGCGGTCCAATCGGAGAGCTTGGTGCCTTGCCAGCCTCGAGCGCGCCAAAATAGGCGTTGCTGAAGGGTATAAATTCAGAGAAAATTCGCCATATGACAGGTTTAAATCGACTGAAGCGAAGCACCTAATATGAGCGAAATAGCACAGCAGGCAACGCAGTACTCGTTCCCTTATCTCTAAGGGAACCGAGGTTACGTAAGTAACCAAGTACGTTCCCTTTACGAGAACGGTTCTCTCGCACTGCGTTGCAAACGCTATGGGAACCCATTTTAAAACGCTGTGCTATTCGCCGGTGACTACTCTGAAGGTGCCTGGGGAGCCCCGAGACTTATAACAGAGTAGTCTGAATCATCATAGACCAGAATGTCAGGCCTTAGAATGATATACACTACACATGGAGAATACAGAGGCCATCGCAGGAGGGGCCTAGGTCATACATAGGTCTGGGTCGAAAGAGCCAGGGCCCTAGATGGAGAGAACTTGTGCCTGCAAGGCGGGAACCTCTAGGTTATAGAATCTTGCAAATGTGGACGGAGTGGACCAGCCGGCCGCCGACAAATGTTTCAATGGGGACTCCACTGGACCATGCCCAAGAGGAAGCCATGCCTCTTGTGGAGTGAGCTCTTACACCTATGGGGCACGGAAGACCCATAGAGGTGTAGGCCAGAGAGATGGCATCCACTATCCATCTCGACAGTGTGAGTTTCGTGACCGGCAGCCCTTTGGTACGGCCCCCGAAACAGACAAAGTGCTGTTCAGACTGTCTGAAAGAGGCAGAACGCTCCAGATATGTTCTCAGGGCTCTGATGGGGCAGAGCATGAGAGCATCACTATCTTCTTCCGATACGAGAAGAGCTGATAGGGAAATAACCTGGGCTCTGAACGGAGTTGAGAGCACCTTCAGTACATATCCTTGTCTTGGTTTAAGGACGACTTTGGAGTCATTGGGCCCGAACTCAAGACAGGAAGTGCCTGTGGAGAGTGCTTGCAAGTCCCCAACTCTTGGGGACTAACTGACGCTAGTGCTAACAGCAGAGCAGTTTTAAGAGAGAGGGATTTCAGATCAGCCGACTGAAGTGGCTCGAAGGGAGGTCCCTTAAGAGCCAGCAGAGCCAAGGATAGGTCCCAGACCGGCACCGAAGGTGGACGAAGCGGGTTAAGTCTCCTGGCTCCTTTAAGGAAACGAACGATGAGGTCGCTTTTACCCAAAGAAGATCCAGCCACCGGTAAGTGAAAAGCTGCAATAGCTGCCACATACACTTTGAGTGTGGAAGGGGATCGCCCCGCGTCCAACAGCTCTTGGAGAAATGTAAGTACCATTGGTACTTCACAGTTATACGGGTCGAGGTTCTGAGCTAGACACCAGCTGGAGAACACTGACCATTTGAGGTGGTAGAGGCGCCTAGTAGACGGAGCTCTAGCCTTCATAATGGTATTCAGGACACCTTCTGGGAGGTCCTGGGGTACCCGTTGAGGGGCCACGCATGAAGGGCCCACAAGTCGGGACGGAGGTGCCAGATTGACCTGTTTGCCTGCGTGAGGAGGTCGCTCCTCAGCGGGATCGGCCACGGAGCTTCACAGACACTGCATCAACTCTGGGAACCAAATCTGGGTTCGCCAGAGGGGGGCTACAAGGAGGACTGCGCACTTGGTGTTCCTGATCTGTTCGATGACCTGGGGGACCATCGAGACCGGAGGGAACGCGTAAAGGGGAAGGCTGGGCCATTCGTGGGCCAGCGCATCCCTGTTCTTTGAAAAGAAGATTGGGCAGTGAGAGTTTTCTTCTGAGGCGAAGAGGTCTACCTCTGCCTCGCCAAATACTTTCCACAACAAGAGAACATCCGGGGGTGGAGAGACCATTCCTCTGGGGGAACGTTGCCCCGAGATAGCATATCTGCTCCTATGTTCATCGTGCCCGGCACGTGAGTGAGCGCAGGTTGGCGTTAGCCCATAACAGTAGCTGTTTGGCTATGGTGAACAGGCTGCGAGACCTGAGGCCGCCCTGGTGAATTATGTAGGACACCACAGCCATGTTGTCCGTACGGACCAAGACGTGGTGTCCCGCCAGATGTGGAAGGAAGGTTTTTTTTTATCTCATCAGTTTTGGGTTTTCACACTATGAATAACACGTGATTAACATATTTTTTAAAAAGACATGCCCCTTCACAGCATAAATAGCAGAAGAGTTTAAACAAGGCAAAAGGGCTTCACCACAGATGCAACATTAGACTAAAAATGTAGAAGTTCAACTGAGAGAAACTATACATCAGTACGCAGAGATTCTCATTATGTTTTCAAACTTGATGCATATTTAATTGGTTTCTAAGGAACCAAGTATATTATTGATTATGCATTTCACACACTTTGACTAATTAAAAAGAAGTTGGTAATAAAATTAACAATAATAACATCAGAAATTAACAGAGTAATAAAACAGAAGTTGTTTCCTCATGTCTAACTTTATGTCTAAGTTTTTTCCCCTGACAGCAGAAAAGATTAGAAAATCAAGTGTTCAGCTCTACATTAGCATCTCAAGTGCCAACTGAGATCATGTGAGCTTTGTGAGAGATGAACAATGTCAATGTGTTATTGTCACGACCTGTTGTTTTATAACACAACAATAGTGATTGTGTTATTATTAAATTACATTTGAATGATCGTAAGCAGGTCCTCAACTCAAGCACATGCTCGACACTTCACCACAATGGTAACCCCAAAACCACTAACGTTCCCAATTCAGCCCTATGCAAAGCACGATGGGAAGTGAAATGAAAACCATCAAGTGAAGTCAAAGGCTACGTTTTACACGTGGATGGCTATTTTCATAAACGGACATTTCACCCCTCTCCGTTTTCAAAAATAACATTGTGCAGACGAACCTGTGTATATGCTGTCAAGAGCATGCCAAACCTGTAGGTGGCAGTGTAACGAGAAGCTCAAGCCTACCTTAGCCAATCAGAATCCCGATAATAGTCACATTCTGTGATGTCGCTGCCTAAAACTCAGTTTTTCTCAGTTTACATGCAAACGCACAAACGAAGATTTTCAAAATCTCCACTCTGGCCGGAGTTTTTAGAAAGAATCGGTTTTATTGGCGAATCCTCCGTTTGCGTGTAAACGAAGGGCGCAAACGAAGAGAAATGTCTCCGTTTTTCAAAATAACCATGTAGCCTACGTGTAAACGCGGCCAAAGAGTAACCGTTTCAAGTCAATTAAAGGGGGGGTGAAATGCTCATTTTCACTCAATCTCCTGTTAATCTTGAGTACCTATAGAGTAGTATTGCATCCTTCATATCTCCAAAAAGTCTTTAGTTTTATTATATTTATAAAAGAAAGATAGGCTGTACCGAGAATTCTCTCTATGGCTCTGGACGAAGCTAAAGCTGTGCCAGCTTCTTTGGGAAGCTGAACACGGTAAGCTTTCCCTCACATCCAAATACACACTTTGGAGACATTCTTGAACAAATCCTATGCAGTGCTGCCGATGATTTCCTGTTGATGTGCGCGGTCTCGCTCTCCTCTGGTCGACGTGTGCGCGGGCGAGCTTTTCCGAGAGAAATGCTCATATAAGGAGTTCCACTCTGGTCTACGTCATTAGATCCACGATCGAAAAAAATAGCCGAAACTTTACCAACCCGGAAGTAAGATTTTCGGCACAGAAATTCTCCGTTATTCGTCCAAAATATTTGTTTTAAACTTTGGCCATGTTAAGCATGAGAATCCATCTCTTTAACACTGTAAACAACTCTGAATACATGAAACACTGATTCTACCCCCCCTTTAAACATGTACATCACATTTGAACCAGAAACCTGATAATATAGTGTTAAATCAAAATTAATTGTTTAAATAAAGTGAACAACATTAAAAGGTCAGTTATCAAAATAGTATCTATGAGTTCCTGGATTTCTGGATGTGTTAAGTGTTGAAAGTCGCTCAAGGATGATTGTAAGGCAATTGCACCATTTTTTTCCATTGTTGGATGGTTTTCATTGGGATTTTAAATATTATTTAATCAAGAAAGAGATATGGTTTTCCTTTCACACAATGTTATGCATTTTCAATGTCATGTGTTTTCCCAGAGCATTTGTGCCACCATGTCAGGTAAAATAATTACCGCAAAGAAATGAATCCTCTGGATGGAAAAACTTTTTTTTTTTTTTGCTTCTTCCTGAAACCTGTAGGAGTCGCTGTGACGCTCTTCAGTCCGCCGGTTAAACCACTGAAGAAGAGGAAATCCTGGCGCTCAGACTGAGGTGTGTTGTTTTTAACTGTGTGTGTGATTGTTGATTTAGTGTTTCACTAAATGTCTGTAGTGTTTTAATGAGCTTTAAAGGAACTACTTATTCGCATTCATCGTTAAAAAAAACGGAATTAACTGTGATTTTACCACAGTAACCTATGGGTAGGCTATTTATAATGTGTATTTGTAGTTATAAACACACATTTACCGTTGCTTACTACAGCAGCTGTGTTTTAACTGTGATATTTATAATAAAACCAAACTTAACACGTTTAATTTTCAATGCTGGACACTTAAATGACGCTTAGAAACGAGTACAAGTATCACATTATCACGTTAAATTTCTGAAATCTGCGTTTAAATCCAGCAGTTTTAAATAATGATAATGTATTATATGATATTCTTACATAATGAATTTAAACATAAACACGCCTCAACATGTGTTAATTTATATCTTAAATTAATATCTTCCGGTGTATTAATATTATCAGAAAATGCAATAATTTTTTTTATTCTGTTCGTCATTTTGAGTTTAAATCAGTTCATTATTAATGCCTCTTGTAATAATAATGATGATGTTTGTCTTCAGATGTTGACCATGAGAGCACAGATGGATGTGATCTGCTGTAAATCAGTAGGAACTGATCTGTCCATGCTGGATATTGAGGATTTCATCACTGAAATCTGTCAGCTGAAGAAAGAGGTGGCGTCACTGGAGGCAAAGCTGAGAGAAAGAGGAGACAAACCCAACAGAGAGGTTTGAGCAGCTCTGGATGTGATCTGCTGTAAATCAGTAGGAACTGATCTGTCCATGCTGGATATTGAGGATTTCATCACTGAAATCTGTCAGCTGAAGAAAGAGGTGGCGTCACTGGAGGCAAAGCTGAGAGAAAGAGGAGACAAACCCAACAGAGAGGTTTGAGCAGCTCATCATTTCATCCTTCAGCTCAATCAAACCAAAGTTCTCTTACGAGAGTACTCTCGTGTTGCGTAAGTTTAGCTTATGCTACAGGAAAACTCCTTATCTCGAGAATACTGAAGCCAGAAAATTATCCATAATTTTCCAAAATGTAAAACGCATTTGCTGCAGCAGGCAAGACATAGGCGAGACAGCTCGCGCGCAACTGCTGCAACTAGTGTTGTCAAAAGTACCGGTACTTCGGTACCAAGTCGGTACTGACATTTTTAAAATGTGACGATACCAGCATTTCTGTAGTACCGGTAGTACCGGGTATATTCGGCACCCAGTAATAGGCAGCTGCTTTCAGTCGCTCCGTGTTTATCTAAGTACGGGGCTCCAGACTAACTCTTTTACTAGGAGCACTGCTCCGATATATACCACAATATATATAGTGTCTGTGAATATTAAACCGCAAAAAGACTTTTAAATATTAACCCTGCATGTTCTGCTTGTCTTGTGTGAATGAATGGCGCAGACACGCGGTTTCATTTACCTCACTCACACACACACACAGACGCACGAGTGACGCTCGCGCTGTTTTCAGTCTCTGCTGCCTCACGATATGATGACATGATGAAATTCATCTCCAGAGCCGAGTCACTTCATGAGCATTTTACCATTTCATTTGAGAAAAACTATCGTCATATCATACACACACAGAAACTAAAAGGTCTTCACGGCAACCCGTCAAAATAAAAGTTCGGTTTAACTTGAATAAATTGACAGAAATAATAATTATATTAGGCTACTGTGTACACAGTAGATTTAGCTATGTATTAAAAATACTACTACTAATAATAATAGTGTGCATTTGAAGGTGTGCAAAGTAATATTTACGTTTAAACAGCATGTAGCCTTCAGTGCTTATATGTATAATTTACTTATGATTACCGTCATAAATAGTAGGCTAAGTCATTGAATTGAATTTAACATTTTTTTCAAATGGTTAAATAAAATAGAAAAATAGTTCCAACAGATTTTGCTGTGGTACCGAAATTGGTACCGAGAACCGTAAAATTTGAATGGTATCGGTACCGACTACTGGAATTTTGGTACCGTGACATCCCTAGCTGCAACCTATCAGTGCGTCTTGGCATGACTCCAGCGCCAATGGGAAGCCTTCCCGCGCTACGTCATGACCCGCCAAAATGGGTGTGGCCTAGGGCCTATAAATACCCAGCGCGCGGGTTGCACAAATGATTTCAGTCGACTGAAGCGAAACCATAATGCAGCACAAGCACGGCAGCGTACGCAACACTCGTTCCCTCTCTAGAGAGAACCGAGGTTACGTTAGTAACCGAGTGTCGTTCTCTTACGAGAGTACTCTTGTGTTGCGTAAGTTTAGCTTACGCTACGGGAACCCCATGTAAAACGCAGTGCGTGCGGAATTCCAACACACTAATGTCCCAAGGGCAGTATGCCCGGGGCTCATGTAAGTGGAATACTACTAGAAAAGACTGGATGTGAATATCTTGATGTATGGAATAAATAGAGACATATAAACACATACCTAAAATAAGCGGACATGCAATTATAGACAAATTGATAGTACATCTGTATCATCACATTTGACAATTAGACGAGAATGTGACTGGAAGATGTATTGCATGTAACACCAGCCTCCTCCTGGTCACTGTAAAGATCTTTCAAGCAGTCAATGCCTGACTTGCTAACCCTCTTAACCTCTTGAGCATTTTCAAAGTCACCTGCCAAGGTGACAGTGTTCTGTTATAGTTATAGTTTTATTAAAAGGCCCATTAAGGTCAAACTGCAATTCTGACTCCTGGTCTCCTGTTTGTGCTATGGTAAGGTCTTATCTTTCTATATCAATCCTTGTTTTCATATAGTACAAGGTGCCATATGAAATGTTTCATTATTAAATGTAGGGATGCACCGATACCACTTTTCCAGACCGAGTCCGATACCGATACTTTCTTTTTGGTACTCGCCGATACATTAACCGATACCTGTATTTTTAATTTTCAATTCATGCATTTGTAATTTTTTAAATGTATTGGTAGAGAACCCAAAATAATATCAATCATATTAGTTGTTTATTAAATTTAAACTTAATTTGTTCATCAAATATATATTTCATGCACTGCATATTCATTACTGTATAAATTAAATATAGATGGATCTTTTTGTAAAGTTGAAAGAGGTAGCCTATTTAGCCAAGAGCAGAGAGTAATTTATTTGTCCTTTGTTTGATTAACATTAAAACACAGCAGCAGATTTATTAAACTGCTGCTCCTTTAAGACCGAACGCACAGACCCCATTTGAATTATATTGTCTACGTTCACTGGAGATATAACATACTTTTACTAGGATACTCGCCAAGACAGATGTTTTTACATAGTTTTGTGTGAATTCGTCCGTACAAGCGCAATACGTGAAATACTTCCATTCAGTATTCGCTAGGGGTGGAACGGTACACAGAAGTCACGGTTCGGTTCATACCTCGGTTCAGACATCACGGTTCGGTACGAGTTCGGTACAATGGAGGGAAAAGAAAAACAAAAATGTAGAAGGCAATTTTTTTCTATTGTGCATGTCTGTAGGCTGTTCCACCAAAGGAAAACAAATGTTTTAAGCCTTGTATTTTTTAAATAAGTTGTATTAATAAAGTAAAGGCATAGAACCAGTTTATTTGTAGTGCATTGCCAATAGTTTTATATAATTAGTTTATTAATTAAATTAATAAAAAGACAAACAGACCTTGAGATATGTTTGGTAATTGTACCTGAATGAATTTAAAATTCATTTGCTATATTTCAGATCAATATATTTGTTTTCCTTATATTTCCACGCCTCCTTTTCCACTCTGCGTGCGTGTTTAGAGCATGTTATGTTATGAGAGGCGAATCAAGACTACTTCAGAAAACCCAGCACAATAGGAACTATCAGGCAGTGACATAAGTGTACCTGAGATAAAGTTTTTCACCTCAGAAAAAC
>FLSR01000199.1:8748-43418 GCA_900092035.1 Leuciscus waleckii
GTACATGAGAGTTCACACTGGAGAGAAGCCGTCACATGTGATCAGTGTGGAAAGTTATTCGGCCGATCAACACACCTTGAAAGTCACATGAGAATTCATACAGGAGAGAAGCCATATGTATGCAATCAATGTGGGAATAGTTTCGGTCAATCAGTAAACCTTAAAAGTCACATGAGGATCCACACTGGAGAGAAGCCGTTCTCATGTGATCAATGCGGGAAAACATTTCTTCAGGCATCACACCTGAAGAGACACCTGACAGTTCATATGAAGGAGAAGCCACATTCATGTTCTGTGTGTGGAAAGAGTTTTTCATGGCTGCAATCTTTACATAGACATCAGAAAATACATACTGGTGTGAGAGAGTACATGTGCTTTGAATGTGAGAAGACTTTTATGACAGCGAAATGTTTAAAACTGCACGAGAGGATTCACACTGGAGAAAAACCTTACAAGTGTTCACACTGTGACAAGAGATTCAGTGTGTCATCTTCTCTGAAAACACATGAGAGGATCCACACTGGAGAAAAACCTTACAAGTGTTCACACTGTGACAAGAGATTCAGTGTGTCATCTTCTCTGAAATCACATGAGAGGATCCACAGCAGAGAGAAGCCGCACACGTGTGATCAGTGTGGAAAGAGTTTCTCTTTTAAAAGTCATCTGAAGATACACATGAAGATCCATGCAGTGGAGAAACCACATGACCACAGTCTGAGATCACGGTAAGAAGTTCATCTTTATGTGCTGAGAAACAAAAGCTGCTTTTCCACCTTCGGAAAAGGTTCCAGTTGTGTTTCCACTTGAGCCTGGTACGGCACGGCACAATTTCAAACCATTCGTTCACTTTGAGATTCGTTCACTTTCAGTTTGTTCACCAAAATGATTCGTTCATTGATTTGTTCAGTATACATATTACATAAATACGCCGGCAGGTGGTGAAAAATAGTCTCTTATGTCTTAAGTCAACGAACGTATTTACTTGTAACAAAAAAATTATTTGGCTTTATTAAAATGTGTTTCTATTTACTCATTAAATTAATAAAATAAGTCTAAATAAGTGGTTCAGATGACTGTTACGGCTGGCTCATATACCGCAACATAAAAGAGGCAAACAACAAATGCTTTAACAATAAACCAATTTATTGTCAAACCAAGCAAAACAAGTATTAAACAATCAAAAAGAAACCGACGTCTAGGGGGAAAAAAACACACGCGTGTGGTTACTAAATAAACAATATCTGGCACTAAAAATAAATATAGGAAAACAAAGATACAAAAGAAATAATGTGTGAGAGAAATGAGAGAAATGAGAGACCTCTCACTCCAAGTCACAGGTCTTTATACCTATGGTGAGTTAATTAGGGATTGAATACACCTGTTGCCCAACTAACGTCTGCACTGTGTAGCAGAGCCAGTAGGGGTAAACAGGCAGGCGTAACACCTCCCCCACAAAATGTATTCCTCTAAGGAATGCAAAAACAACAAAGGGAAAAAAAACAAAACAAATTCTCCATGCTTGATCCCACTCCACTTGGTTCCTAGTTCCTGCTTCCTGGGCCCTAGGAAACAGGATAGAAAGAGAAGAGAGAAAGGGAAAAAAAGGAGACACAACAAAATATATATCCTCATGCTCGAGATAGGGCATCAGCGATGACATTTTCACTGCCCCGAATGTGTTTAATGTCAAGGGAAAATGGTTGTAAGAAGAGACTCCACCGCATTAACCTCTGATTACGATCCTTCATTCGGTGTAAAAACACCAAAGGATTATGGTCAGTATAAACCACAATTGGACTTGCAGATGATCCCAGATAGATTTCAAAGTGTTGGATGGCCAAAACAAGAGCAAGCGTCTCCTTTTCCACAACAGAGTAAACTCGCTGATGTACATTGAATTTTGCGACAATCGGCCTGGCTCTCTCTCCCACTGATCGCCCGGTTCGATGCACCCGTTCCAGCTCAATCCCCGTGATATTGAGCTTCTCAGAGAGTAGCTTCCGTACCTTAGCTTCTGAGTCAGCCCAGCTCTCATACCCAGACTCTTGGATCCCTTCAATCACTATGTTGTTTCGTCGGGACTGACCTTCCAAGTATCCATCCTGGGCAAAGCTGAGGTGATATTTTCACGAGTCATTGATATATCTGAAGCAAGATTTGAGAGCTTCGTGGAGGATTGCTTATTTTTAGCACTTAGCTCATCCACCTCTTTTTGCGTGTAGTGGGGCTTTCACGCAATCCACTTATTTCCCTGGAAAGTTCATCAAGTCTTTTGTTTTGTCCCTCAATCATTATTGACAGAAAGTTCTTGTAGCTTCGCTCCTGCTGCTCCAGCAGCTCTCTATAAAATATTTTCTGCTGTTCCATCAGTTCACGCACCTGGGTTTGAGACACATAATCGTCATCTCCACTTCTCCCTTTCGGTGGCATGACAACCACAGTTGAAAATCACTCCTTTGCCGCTACCCGAATCTCGTGCTTCACGGCGTGCTTCTACCACCTTCTACCACGTGCTCAAAAGCAGTTGTTACCCTATATTATCAGAAGTCTTTATAGAAAACAAACCCAAAGAAAAGCATATTCTTGGGACTTTATGTGAATTCTTGTAACAAAATAGATAGAGATATAGCTCCTGCACGACAGGTGGATTAGAGCTATAATTAGCATCAAGCTACATAACAATTGAAAAGATTAATATTACACTTTTACTCAAAAATCCCTTTAAAGCACCACCAAGTTTTTTTTTATTAACTTCCAATCACGATCTAATGTGGCTTTTAGTCATATAATGATGTTGAAATGTGTTATATATATATAGCACTTTATATGCATATATTTATATTTAAAGGAACCTATGTAAGATTGTGGCCAAAACTGGTACTGCAATCACTTTCAAATTACTGTAGAGCGGTGTATCCCCTCCCCCAAAAGTGGCCAAAACTGGTACTGCAATCACTTTCAAATTACTGTAGAGCGGTGTATCCCCTCCCCCAAAGTAAATGAAAATAAAATTGTAAATAGTTCATTTAAATAAAAATTGTACATATGAAACAAACAAAAATACTGTGGTGATTTATTTGCAATCATTGTTGCGCTTGAGCCTCCATTACAGCCATATGCGCCCCATGAGTCCAAGCTGAGAATGTGAGTCCGCTCTCATGTCCCGCCGCGAGGCATCATCCATTTATTTGCTGCACTGCAAGAACCTCTCATACCAGCTCCGAAGTGCTGTCTCTCTTCCTTTTTCTGTGTACAGCAATAATAGCAGATGACAGATCATCAGTGTGTTGTCATAGCATTGTGAATAAGTGTTTTCTGCAGGGAATTACGCATCTGCATCTGCTACATGATTAAATATTATTTGTGACCGGTATATAGCATCATACTACATCACTATCACTTCATTTTTCGGTCATGTCCCATAATAGATCATCAACATTATATTGTATATAGCAAGTTAATGTCAGATTGACTATACATTCTATTTTAAACTTCAGTTTTTTTCTAGACTTTTACTTTGTTTTAGGTAGTGTAATCAAATTTTATTGTTACATATTAAAGCACTTTGTATTGCGGTTAATTAATTTAAATGAATAATAATAATAATAATAATAATAATAATAATAAAAAAATTAAAATAAAAAATAATAAATAAAAAAAATTCCAATCCCAAAACTAATATTAAACTTCATATTCTATGAATTAACTTAGTCCTTTTTAGAAATATTACTAATAAATTATCACTTCCTACTGGATTTAAGAGTTCTTTTAATGTTAACTGCTGTACACCATTTTTCTGAAGTTCTTCAATTATTTTCCTTCTATCCTCAGTATATTTATTGCACTGAATGAGAACATGTTCTACTGTTTCTCTGACTCCACACCCATCACACAACCCTGTTGGATGTTTTCCTATTATATTTAATGTTGCATTAAGTCCCGTATGCCCCAACCTTAATCTTGAAAGAACACAATCTACCTTTCTACTCCCTCTTGAATTCCTTCTTTTGTTTACCGATGATTGTATAGAGTAAAGATGCCTACCTATTTGTTCATTATCCCAGCAATATTGCCATTTCTCTGTTATCTTCTTTCTAATTATTGACTTAAGTTCGGATTTACTATACAAATCTGCATATCTATACCATCTTTTGCTGCTGCCTGTTTTGCTAATTGATCTGCTTTCTCATTCCCCACCACTCCTGTATGCGCTGGAACCCACAAGAACTGAACTAAATTTTTTTCCTGATGTATCATGTATATAACTGAAGGACTTCAATCCTGCTCCTGGAGGGCCACTGTCCTGCACAGTTTAGTTCCAACCCTAATCAAACACACCTGAATCAGCTCATCAAGCTCTTCCAAATCATAGACATAATAAAACGCCCTATTGGCCGCTTTGAACCGTTGCTGCGATACGTCAACGCGTCCACCATTTTGCGGAGGGCAAGACTGCGCTGTAATCAAATGCAAATGAACAGGTGAGCTGCGGTTTTCTGGATAAAAACCAAAAAAAAATTACATTTATCAACCGATTTCAGTGGTTTGTATGTGGTGTATAAAAAAGTTCAATCTCTAGTTGTTTAAAATCTCGATAGTTAGATTTATATAAAAAAAATGTTTAATAAGGAATGGCCAAAGCTCAGCTTGTCAAGCTTGTCATGTATTTGGCTTTTTATTCTTGGATAAGAATTGTGAACAACCCCATACTGAGATATTATTTAATTTTCACATTAAATTAAATAAAGTTTTCTTATTGTGGGAAAAGTATATTCTGTCATTGACCCGATTTTAGCAATAACAAAGATAACTGATGGATCCTTTATGGTAATACATATGATATGGTACTACAGTGCAATGCAAATAGTAAATATAAGATAAAGTGAGAAGTAGCCTAATAGTAAATAGTTTAGTCAATAAAATAAACAAACAGTATACAGTAAATAAAATAGTAATGAAAAGTATAATTATATAATATCATAAGTAGGCTACTATAAAATAATAATAATATATTGATAATAGCATATAGTTTATGTATAATACTATAATAATAGCAAAAGAATATGAAATATCAATTACAGAATATATAGACAATAAAAAATAATAAGTTACTATGAATAGTACAATAATTTAACAGCATAACTATAATTATTGATAATCGCAAGTGGTATTATTATAATAACAATAATAAATAATGTAAATTTATATATTTAAAAATATTCTTACATAGGCTATATAAAATAAAATTACGCAATTCCTGTCTCTTTTTGTTAAATTTCAGTCTTAAAAGGTATAAGAAGCTATACAAGCCAATAAATACAGTAAACGATTATTCAGTCAAACACACAGAAGGCTAACGTTACAACGTTAAAGTTAAATAGCCTAAATATATAAAGTTATGAAACTTCACTTTGCCCTCAGCCAAAACAATTTGCCAAGAAACAAATTATAGATTAATGAGACTAAAGATCGCCCGTTAGATATACACAAGACGAATTATTCTCATGTTTAACCAGGGGCGATTCTAGGATTTTCATTTTAGGGGAGCTCAGCCCCCAAAAAAGTTAGTTTATGGTCTAATGCGCATTATTAACTATATTTTATAATCACTGAGGTACCAAATGCGAGGTATTTAGGGGGGTTCGTAAAATTTAGATTTCTCTGATCTACATATGTGCATTTTAAGATGTTTTGAAGGCCAAAAAAAAATGGATGACAAAAGCTTTAAAACCATGTGCAGGCAGGTGTTTATTTTCCACACTTCATCAGCATCACACTCTTCTTCTCTTTGTTTTTATCTTGCTCTGTCTTTTCCCCTCCTAAAGCTGAGCTTTGACTGATTTAGGCTTTTCATTTTTGTCTGTCAGTGAAAAAAGTAAACATAGGGTCAACTGATAGGTTGATTTATGAATCATTTTCTCAGACAAAGCTACCAGGAAAGCTAGGTAACTAAGTTTATTAAATTCATTCACAATATGTACACATTCATTATTGATCTAGGCCTAATACATGGCCGTAGACAGGGCTTTATAATCAAAGAGGTCATAAATTTGAGGTTGTTATGGGGTTAAACATTTTTATTTCTCTGATAGCCTATGTGCATTTCAAGACGTTTGAAGGCCAAAAAAGGATTAAGAAATAGATTTAAAACCTGCTCTCTCCTCATCTCCTCACTGTCTTTTTCTCTCAGTCTCCTGATCTTGCCCTGTCTCCTCCCCTCCTAAAGCTGAACTTTTTTAATTTACTGAAGGCTACAAATTGTATTATATTAATTCTCAACATGTACACATGCACTATTAATCTTGGCCTATGAAAACGGCTTTGTTAATGTTTATTGTCCCCTCACAATGACATAATTAGACGTTATATAGGCCTATTTTCAGCTCAAAATGGCGAAATTAGACAAAAGTTTATTAGTTTTCTAATTATTTTTGTCATTCGTTTAACATTTATGACCTAAAAAACTGTCAAATATAAAATGTTTAGTTTAGCTACTTACATCTTCTTAACTCGCACTTGACCGTAAACTGAAGCGTCAGTCGTGCTGCTAAAATTCCATGTAAAATTCGCGCTCAGCAGCTTCTGTGAATATAAAGCCCGCCTACTTTGATTTGATTGGTCTTCTCAAATATTCTGACACTGAAAGACCAATGAGGCTCAGATGAACAAACACACACACACACACACGCGCGCGCGCGCCTCTGTTTCTGACCTGCGCTCTGCTTGGCGCTTCTGCCGACTGAAGAAGAAGAACATTATTTAACCTTGTCAAAGACAAAAATATATATATTTTTAGAATAACAACATTTCTTACTCCAAGTTTTAGGGGTGCTGAGCTCCTTTTTAGGGGTGCTGAAGCACCCCTAAAAAGGGGCTAGCCTCGCCCATGTGTTTAACCCCTAGACTAAAGACATCAGATCAAGCGGCGAACGTCAGAAGCACTATAGCCGAGGTAAGGCTTTTCTCGGCGGGGTACATGAGCGCTGAGCGCCCGGTGATCGCTGGATCTCACAACTCCGAAACCGTCAGATAACATTTTTAAATAGGCGCTATCTTTATAAATAAACCACAGATTTGAGATTTAACCAACTACATTGTCGACTGAAAAACTCTTAAAACTACATTTCGTGACACAATAACAGTAGTATTTTTAAATTTCGCGGCCTTTCTCCTCTGAAAATAATAATAGTAATTAAATACAACCAAAAAACAAATTTTCAGTTTTGCTTGAGAAAGGTAATTCCCTGAGACCTGTTTTCAATTGTGTGGCGATTTGTAAATCCCCAAGCAGCACACGAAATAGGCATTTTTCTCAATTCTCGTTATGGAGGTATGGGAAAGTTGCCCTCCGCAGTATGGCGGCGCCGTTGACGTACGATCCAGCGGCCAATAGGGCGTCTATTTATTATGTCTATGTTCCAAATCCTTGAGTATTCAAAGTTGTGCTGAAGCAAACTAAACTCTGCAGGACAGTGGCCCTCCAGGAGCAGGATTGAAGACCTCTGACCTATGGGAAGAAGGAGGCGGGAATCATGTGTTCATGCTTCATTTAAAAAAAAAAAAACGCATTATTTTTCATATCTACTTTTATTCTGCACCGTTGTGTCTCTCCTCATAAAACGGTCTGATGTATTACTGGTTATAAGAAGCCTCTCCCTCAGAAATATACAACGGGCTCTGATTGGTCAGCTTGGCCCAGTGTGTTGTGATTCGCTTACCGCCTGTCCGGAAACGTCACGTCCGTTACCAGTTGCATGTGCTTCAGTGTATTGTAAACAAAAGCGTCAATATTGCCTTATCAATTTCATCTCGAATTAGACTTAGAGAATATCAGTGGAGAGGAATCGAGTAGAACTTGTGCACGAACGGCTGTTACAGGACATTTCAGAAAGGTATGTTTTTTTTGTGTTTTTGTGTAGTTGTCTCAAACTTTTTATATACGCGGTTCTTCTGTAGTCTCATACTTTTTCTATACGCGGTTAATGCTACTGATTTTTATGTTAAAACACGCAGAAATATTCATGCATTTCATGCAATCGTTCTACCTCATAATATTACAATCCTCGAAGGAATTATTTGATCAGCACTCACACACACACTCTCTTTCTCGCACACACACACAGTCACACACACACACTCCACAAAACTAATGTAGCCAATATCTGTCGTCAGAACCATGAGCACATTAAGAGACTAACCATGGTTTTACCACAGTAAAGAAAATGTTTAACACCATCATTCAACGATCGCTGTGGGATTAAAATTAAGTTTGTATGTGTTTGAAACAGCCTTGCTACAACATAAATAAAACGATATAGGGATGACAAACTATGGAGTGAAAACAGTCTCAAAACCTTCCACAAATGCACACGAGAGATCCACATGTGCGCGCAGCAATCCACAAATGCACGCCAGAGATCCACACACGCAAAGCAATCCACAAATGCATGCGAGAGATCCACACACGCAAAGCAATCCACAAATGCACGCCAGAGATCCACACAAATCAATCCACAAATGCACGCGAGAGATTCTCTCTCTCACACACACAGCGATCCACGAATGCACGCAAGAATGACCGGCCTTCGAGCTGAATCTCCCAAAGGGCTGGATTCATTTCGTTTTCTGACTTGGCGAGACAACTGAAGTCTAAACATTTTTCACTAAATATCATATACATGCAAATGTAGAGTAAAACCAAACCCCTTTTTTATTCTTCAAAGTGAAATCAGAATAGGCTATATAACCTATTAAAATACCATTCAGATAACAGGAAAGCTTTAAAGTATTGATGTAACTGTTGGCAAACTACAAGGCTGTACGTTTTCTTTTGTTTATATTATTGTAGTTCTGAATAGTGGTCGACCGATATGGGATTTTTAATGGCCGATGCCGATATTGAGAAAGCAATCTGGCCGATTGGCCGATATGAGTCGATACAATACATGTGAATACAGTAAATGAGAGACATAAAGAATATTGGTGAAACTAAATGAACATTTATTGTACATACTATTTATGCAAAATTCTTTTTGCAATAGAAAATATTTAATAAGAAATTAAAATGTAAAAAAAAGGTAAGGTAACACTTCAATAAATAAAGTTTTAGTGCAACTTCTTGTCTGCTTTAATATTTACAGTCATTTTTTCAGTCACATAAATAATTACTGCTGCTTACTGCAGGTTACAAATAACATTTATCATTAATGAACCAATCGAAACAATATTCATAAATTAATGACAAAATAGTATGTGAAATTACATACATTTTATGTACAATACAAAATATAAATCTCACATAGTTTATTTACACTATTTACTTTAAAATAGTTTAAATAGTTCAACCTTTTTTTAAGGTTGTTTTACTTCAAGTATATAATAATGATTTATGTGTTTAGTTTTGCTTGTTTGTTTCTTTAAAACGTTGCAAGCCGTCACATGTATTTGCATGACATACATGAACATATGAAAATGTATACTACACACGATATTACGCCAATCATGGATAAATAAATACAGTAGATAGTGAATAACATTTTCAAGGATTTATTTTCAAACGTAATATTATTACATAGTGTTCTCCTCTCATCCACCTCACGCGACCAACTGATCTGTAATGCACGCGACGCGACCGACCCAGCTTTTCCGTGCACGCGAGTCCGTTGGAAAACAGCTTCTAGTTTAAATGTAACCCGAGAACAACACGCGTATCTGAGGAACAGCCAGTCACAGGATTTTTGACTGTTTGTGAGGTAAAATGTTTTCAGTTTTGTTTGAATTCGTTTATATCACATCTGTGACCCCCACTGGAGCTACCTCTCTGCGGATCTGACATATCACGGTACTGTTTGAATAGACTATGCTGCACGCCGGAGTGTTTTTGTGTGTAACACAATGTAGCGTCAGGTTAGAAAGCGAACGCGAATGGTCATTTACTGTGTCTGTCAGATGTCTCTTCACTTCTGAGTGGCTTGTTTTACGGTGCTGGGCGGAGTAGAGCGAGTGTATTCAGTTAATTCACGCTCGCTCTGTTTGCGTCAGTGGAAAAAAGCGCTAATGCACTGTCACAAACTGTTTTGAAATATATCGGCCAACGGAAAGATTTATCGGCCGATGCCGATATCTAAAAAATTCCAAATATCGGCCGATATATCGGCCTCGGCGATATATCGGTCGACCACTAGTTCTGAATGTACTTTGTGTAATGTAATAACCCCTCCCCTCACACACATATGGAAATTAATATATTTTCAGCAATTACCTGTATGTTTCGCTTTCCTTATTTTTAAAGAAAGGATGAATGCTTCAACATAATTTAACCAACAAAGTAAAATATTTCTTTCAACAGAATCCACAAGTATTACCCTCAAGTAAACAATTCTCATGCAAACCACAGAGCTGCCAACTCTCATGCATTCACCGTGAGACACACGCAATTGACACTTTCCACACGCTCTCACGCCACACATCCATTTTCTCACGCACAGAAAAATCGCGAAGCAAAGAGGACACCGACAGAATAGACAGAGCAAGTTACTTATGATATAAAAAAAATCTCAGCTCTCAGTTTCTGTCACTTTTATTACAAAATGCAAACAATACAGTTTTGCTGCTTGTAAATGTGACGCGACAGATCCCTAGCGGCACGTGAACAGATCATCTCTAACTATATTACACGAATTAACACTTTTGAAAGATACAGTATAGGCTACAACTTACCGAAATGAATATTCCTCATACATCGACAAATCAAACAAACAAAGGGGTCAATAAAACAGCTGTAGAATAATGTCACATAACATTTACCTCAGGAAAGCATTTGATAAAACAACAATGTCAGTTTTTTTTATACAAAAGTACAAAAGAAAGTGCAACAGTAACTCATACTATAAATGTCCATAAATATTTCAATTTGATCTGTTACTTTTGAGACATGTAAAAAGCCCTGCCCCAACACGACAAAACACTTAAATTACATTCAATGATGTTTATAATAATAATAAAGTTATACTTACTTTACAACTGAGATATTTTTGTGAATACAAATGTTGTCTTTTGTATTAGTTATCATAATTTGCGCATGCAACACAGAAGATGTGCATGTGTGGATCAGGTGACACGCGTGCATTCAGTGACGTATTTTCTGAGTCGATCTCATTTGATTCATTTGGATTTTGAGACTTTCTTTTTGCTGTTTTTAAGCATTCCACAACCCACACACAAACAACTACAAATGAATAGGCCTGGTGCTAATTATTAATGTGTACACAACTACCCATCTATTTGACAAATTTACAAATGTGCGTCACTACATTTAAACTAATACAATACAACTTGTGTGTGCAAAATCCAAAATTTAAAACAAACCCCCAAAAAAGCATATTCTTGGGACCTTTTGTGTTTTCTTGTAACAAAATAGATTGTGAAATAGATATAGCTCCTGCACGACAGGTGGGTTAGAGCTATAATTAGCATCAAGCTACATAACAATTGAAAATATTAATATTACACTTTTACTCAAAAATCCCTTTAAACCACCAACAAGTTTTTTTCCTAGCTAGCAACATTGCAAACACTGATGTGAGAAATTAGTACCTCGCTGAACAGCTGAGAAACACAGGCTGGGAACAAGTAAAATAATGTAAAAACAGAACTTACCAGGATCAGTGCAACTTTGCTGCAGCGAATCATCCACCATTGACCCGAGCATTATTGTTGCCGAGTTCAGTGCCCCGGTCACCTGGCATGCCGGTCTATCGCCGAGGACAGAGTCGAGAATGTCGAAATGTGGGTTTTGACGTGGGTGACTGACCGAGGTGCTATTTGTGGTCCCTATAATCCTTCTTTAGTTTTTTTAAGTTTGTTGCTAATCTCTTCGACGCTCCTGTTGAACCCCGCTGCAGTCATCTCTCTCTCGCTGAATTTGCTGCAAAACCGGTTTCGTCCGTGAAGCCCCGTCTAATTTACTCTGGACTTCTGCAGAGGACCAGAGTGCAAGAGAGCAGCTTGTTTCCTCCTCGGACCACTGTTGTTTTCGCTTAATCGCTCCAATCGTTTTTAGCTGCTAATTCTAAAATGTCGGTCACAAGTTTCTGCTCGTCTTGTTGGTCAGGGTACTTAAAGCTGCTGTCAGCAAGATTTTTTTATCATATTTACTGAAACCGAAACTATGCTCCGACAGAACAACATAAATCAGATGGTTTTAGAAAAAACTCGTGCTTCTACCTCCACCTAGAGCAGAGGTCTTCAGTCCTGCTCCTGGAGGGCCACTGTCCTGCACAGTTTAGTTCCAACCCTAATCAAACACACCTGAATCAGCTCATCAAGCTCTTCCAAATCCTTGAGTATTCAAAGGCAGGTGTGCTGAAGCAGACTAAACTCTGCAGGACAGTGGCCCTCCAGGAGCAAGATTGAAGACCTCTGACCTAGAGCCTGTTATTTGTTTGGCAAAAATCCACTGCTCCCGGTTCTTCTAGTCCAGTCAGCGCAGGGCTGTGTGAAATCTGCCTGTCAATCACAGTTCGCGCACACGCCACAGATCACACGCCAGGTCATACAGAAGTTATTTGTGGCGAGCAGGACAAGGTTGAGGGCCGTGAGAGAACAGCGCGAGACCGGTGGCGTGATTGATGTGAGCAACACCTGCGCGACACCGGTCTTGTATCTTTCACGGAGGAGTGAAAGCATAAAAGTAGGAGCGACAACAGTGAAGGACGAGAGAGGACAGGCCTGTGTTTGTGTTATTTGTGACAGCAGTCGTCCATGAGGGGTTGCTATCTTTTACTTTTCGTTTTTTGTTCATTTTTATTATTAAAATAGTTGAACGTTCGCCAGTTCCCGCCTCCTTCTTCCCATAACATCTAACCTTGCTACATTATTACACGACCATTACCACAAGGACAACTTCAGCCGAAGCTGTCAAAAGGCCAACCCTGTCGACAACTTCACAATAATCTCCACTAGCTATTCTTTTCGTCAACTCCTCAGGATCCATCTCGACGACTGCAGGCAGATCGCGCGCGGTTGTGATATAAGTGAGAGACTCCTGGGAGGGCGCAGGCACAAATAAACTGATATGGATTTTAAATTATTTGATCAACTCTCAGAATACAATAGTTGTCAAATACTGAAACTTGAGTCTTATTCTTTTTAATGATGTATAGTTTGTCAAGGTAAAACATTTAATCTGATAGTAACTTTGAATTAAATAAATAAAAAAACGCTTCAGTGCGCCGACGCACTGGTCCAGCTTAACAGGTTAAAGTTAATGAGATAATTAAGTGATTAATTTAGTGATAATTGATCATTATTGAAGACACCTGATGTTAACAAGCAGAATCACTGAAGGAGAAAATCTCAAATTGTAAGTT
Organism: Leuciscus waleckii; assembly: GCA_900092035.1. Lineage (NCBI taxonomy): Eukaryota > Metazoa > Chordata > Actinopteri > Cypriniformes > Leuciscidae > Leuciscus > Leuciscus waleckii. Next base: position 22,119 of record FLSR01000199.1, read on the forward strand.
ACCATTATGGTGATGGGTGTTTGCTTTAGTTGGGCTCTTGACCCTTATATTATTAACTTTAGATTTTGTTTTTGATCAGTCTGGTATGTTAACATTCATGGAGTTCAGTAAAGTTGGCAATATATTCACAGATCTGAACTTCCCGGATCAATAACTCTTGAGCAAAACATTGTTCAAACACAAATGCCAGCTATTTCCAAATGATCTCTATTAGCACGAGAGACATGTCCTGAGGGAAAGTCTGCAAAGTGCAAAACCCAAAAAAGTGTTACTACAAAAAAAGTCATTAACTTCAATGTTAAACACTGTAGTGTGACCAAATTCAGTTCACACATCAATGGTCTCTTACTGGTCATACTACAACACTTAGTTTGATCAAATATGCTTTTGCATATTTTATACTATGACTAAACTATGACTTTGTAACACACCAAATTCAGTTTACACATCACTGCTCTAATGCTGGTTATACAACACCTACGGCTGCCTATTTCAGGCTGTGATGGAAATGCTCAGATGCTAAACTTTGAGGTGTAGGCTAAACTGAGACTGGACTCTGGATTTGCTTGGCTAATTTTATACTTTTATTTTTTGGATACCCTACGATAACCTTTTATCCTGACACTATTTCTAACAGCAAACACTCATAATAAAGTCAGTTGATGATTCTGAATGGCTTGTTGAATGAGTGTTGATAGTCTGAGGCTCATCAATATTAACAGATCTGCTGAAAACACTCTTTATTTCATGACATAGTTCCTGTTTTCACCTCATTTATTATGCTGATGTCTTCAGATGAAGAACTGAGTGAAGTGGAGAGGAACATCATGTCAAAACTGAAGAAAAACCTTTGAGTCGCTCAAAGACTAAAAATACATTTGTAAAGAAAACAAGAGCCAAGAAATCTTTCACCTGCACTCACTGTGGAAACAGTTTCACAACCAAACGAAATCTTGAGATTCACATGAGAATCCACACTGGAGAGAGACCGTTCACATGTGATCAATGTGGGAAGAGTTTCAAACAAAAACATCATCACACTAGGCACATGCAAATCCACACTGGAGAGAAACCACATGAATGCAGTCAGTGTGGAAAATATTTTATATCCAAATATGAGTTAAATTTTCACATGACGATCCACACTGGAGAGAGGCCGTTCACATGTGATCAATGTAGGAAGAGTTATACACGATCAGCACACCTTAAGACTCACATGAGAGTTCACACCGGAGAGAAGCCGTTCACATGTGATCAATGTGGAAAAACATTTATGAAGGCATCAGTCCTGAAGACACACCTGACAGTTCATTCGAAGGAGAAGCCGCATTCATGTTCTGTGTGTGGAAAGAGTTTTTCACTGCGGCAAAATTTACATGCACATCAGAAAATACATACTGGTGTGAGAGAGTACATGTGCTTTGAGTGTGAGAAGACTTATACTACAGCGGACAAGTTAAAACTGCACCAGAGAATTCACACTGGAGAAAAACCTTACAAGTGTTCACACTGTGACAAGAGATTCAGTCAGTCATCATCTCTGAAAAAACATGAGAGGATCCACACTGGAGAAAAACCTTACAAGTGTTCACACTGTGACAAGAGATTCAGTCAGTCATCATCTCTGAAATCACATAAGAGGATCCACACTGGAGAGAAGCCGTTCACATGTGATCAATGCAGGAAGACTTTCACACAATCATCGTCCCTTAAGAGTCACATGAGAGTTCACACTGGAGAGAAGCCGTTAACATGTGATCAGTGTGGAAAGAGTTTAAGAAACACACTAAGTCTTGAGTGTCACATGAGGATCCATTCGGAGAGAGGCCGTTCACATGTGTCAATGTGAGAAGAGTTTCACACATTTAAAATATCTTAAAGCACACATGAAAATCCACACCGGAGAGAAACCGTTCACATGTGATCAATGTGGAAAGACTTTCACACAATCAGCACACCTTAAGAGTCACATGAGGATCCACACCGGAGAGAAGGAGAAGCCGTTCACATGTGATCAATGCGGCAAAACATTTTGTAGGGCATCAGACCTGAAGACACACCTGACAGTTCATATGAAGGAGAAGCCACATTCATGTTCTGTGTGTGGAAAGAGTTTTTCACAGCTGTGCAGTTTAAAAGTACATCAGAAAAGACACACTGGTGTGAGAGAGTACATGTGCTTTGAGTGTGAGAAGACTTTTATTACAGCGGGCTGTTTAAAAAAACACCAGAGGATTCACACTGGAGAAAAACCTTACAAGTGTTCACACTGTGACAAGAGATTCAGTCGTTCAGCAAATCTGAAAACACATGAGAGGATCCACACTGGAGAAAAACCTTACAAGTGTTCACACTGTGACAAGAGATTCAGTCGTTCAGCAAATCTGAAAACACATGAGAGGATCCACACTGGAGAAAAACCTTACAAGTGTTCACACTGTGACAAGAGATTCAGTCGATCAGCAAATCTGAAAACACATGAGAGGATCCACACTGGAGAAAAACCTTACAAGTGTTCACACTCGAAGAGGGGGGTATTTCCTATAGACTGGACTGAGACTAGACGTCTCTCGAGCTGTCACAACCTTTTTTTTGGCAGTCGTAGATCTTTCCATGTCACTGAAAAAGTTGCCAGGTACCGCTAGCATTTTTGGTCATTTTCACTAAATGTCCATGGCCCCCAGAATATATTGTACAACTTTTGTAAAAAAAGATTTGTTTAATATTGTTTAAAAAGATATTTGTAAAAATTTGGTAACTTCAAGCATTCTTTTTTTATCAACACTTGAATGTATGTATGTTTCACACACACAAAAAATAAACATAAACTTGTTTTCTCAGTGGCGGGAAAGAGTTAATGTGGCGAAGTTGCAGCATACATGAACCGGTCATTTTTTCCTCTTTACTACTAGTTACAGTACAAAATAAACGGGAATAACCATCAGAAAGTATGTTGAAAGATTACTTAGCGTGTAAATAATGTCACATAACGTCACACCTCAGAAAAGCTATTCAATGACCAATCATTCAATAGTCAGCAAGAAAAGTGAACTTAGAAGTACATTTTGCTAAATATATGCACTTATTGAATATCATCATCATTATTATATTTTTACTTAATCTGTTCTTCCATATTTAATGTATGTTTGAATAAATCTGTTAAATGACAGCCACCATTTAAATACTTTAAAAATAATTATAACCCAATTGTTTCATTGAAAAATTATTATTTTAATGCTATTTTAAGAACGTAATAATAATATGTAGGCTAATTTAACCCTAAAAAGGCATCAGGAAATTAGTTTATTGCTATTTTCCATCACAAATAGTACAATTTCATGACTTTTATTTCTAATTTTGCATCCCCCAGGATACGTCGCCCTTTTGGGGCAATCAAATGCTTAAAATAATTTAGATTACCGTTTCTATGGTAACGCAACGTCCAATTTCAAATCGGGTTTCACAGGATGAATTCTGAGCTCGTAAGCTTTCGAATGATACCTAATTTATGATAACTACTAAAATATGTGATGTACTGTATTAAAAAAGATAATATTATATTTTAGAGGATTATATATATATAAAACGCCATGGTGCTGGCCCCTTCCAGCGCCCAGCCCAGTTGGGGGCCTGGAATACACATATGTACTAGCCCAGTGGGATAATGAAACATATGGCAGTCCCTGAGGTGGTCCCAAACCGAGGGAAGTGGGAGCGTACTCAACAGGGACGACAGAACGAGTCTGTCAAGGGGAAGACACGGCTGAACTGCACATGGCATCATGGGTCACCGTAGAGACCACTGGAAAAACACCCAGTCTACTAGCAACTCCTACTAGAGGTAGCAGACCTGGCGTCGGGCGGTCCGCCACACCTGGCACCAGAGGAGTGAAGGAGGAACTCACAAGGCTCACAGACGTTGGGTGCCATATGGAGCAAAGGACGCACGTATCCGGCTGAGAGGCGATATGGAGCAAAGGACGCACGTATCCGGCTGAGAGGCGGAATGGTGTAGCATAGCACAACCTATTCCCTTGCACCACTGGCCGTAGCGAGTACTCGGGAGGAAACAGGTTCCACACGTAGGCTATAGAATCTAGCGAAGTGTTCGGTGTCGCCCAGCCCGCAGCCTATAGATGTCTGTCAGTAAGGCCCCTTGAGCCAAAGCCCAGGAAGCGGCAACACCTCCAGTAGAGTGAGCGCGCACTTTTGCCTTAGCTACTTCTGATTTTGATATCATGTTCAGATTGGTATACACCTCCCTATCATGCTCGTCTCTAGTTCTTTTCCACAACTTGAATGCTTCCTTTTTGTTTTTTACTGCTACTTGTACCACTTCATTCCACCACCATGACTCTTTCTCCAGGTACTGCCCTCCTCGGCTCTCTCCAAGTACATCCTTTGCCATTTCCATTACCTTGGGATACGTGTCCTCCCATCTTAAGTCACCACCGGTCATCTTCTCCTCTAGCATCTCCGATAACTTCGCTGTCAGTTCGCCGCCCTTCTCTGTCTTTAGTTTCCACCAGTTCGTTTTCTTTGTTCTTTTCCTTCTTTTGCTCTTCCTCTGCTGTACATACATGTCCATAACTAGCAGTCGGTGTTGTGGTGCTATTGGCTCCCCGGGTATCACTTTGCAGTTTTTGATGGTCCTCAGGTTTTCTCTTCTCACAGTGATGTAGTCAATCACCGTTTGATTTGGTCCACTCTTGAATGTATAGGTCTGCTCTTCTCCATGGACGAAGAAGGTGTTCACCAACACAAGGACTGTTATTCTCATAAAGTCCAATATTGTCTTTCCCCCTTCATTTATCTGCCCTCTTGTCTTTCCTCCGTGCCATCTTACATACTCCTCTCTATCTGTGCTGACATGTCTGTTTAGGTCACCTGCCAGGATCAGTTCTTCTGTGTGTGGGATGTTGTTGATAGCCTGTGCCAGTTGGTTCCAGAATTTCTGTTTCTCTTCTTCCTCACGGCCCTGTTGTGGTGCATACGATGTCACTATGTTATATGTCTTGTCCTGCATTACCAGCCTCATTGCCATTATTCTGTCTGATTTCCTGGTTGTTTCTATCACTTTATCTGCCATTCCTCACTCAAGCATATTCCCCGCCGTTCCGTGGTCTTAGCCCTCCGCTGTAGTACAATTTGTACCCTTATCCTAGATTAATCTCTTTACCTCCTGACTTCCCTCCTTTCCATCTTGTCTCTTGAAGGCAGAGGATATCAATGTTCCTCCTCTGCATCATATCATACGGCGCCACTAGAAGGACCTGCTCCTTGTCCTCCCTGACCTTGCACAGGGTCTGTGCAAGAAGGCTCACTGGGGGAAATGCATACTTGCGCAGGTCCCGGGGCCAGCTGTGAGCCAGGGCGTCCGTGACGAGGGTCCCCTCGGTCAGGGAGTAAAACCACTGGCAATGGGTCGTGTCTGGAGAGGCAAACAGTTCTACCTGTGCGACTCCAAAGACACTCCAAATCAGCTGGACCGTCTGGGGATGGAGTCACCATTCTCCTGGCAGGGGAGGCTGCCGTGAAAGCTTGTCTGCCACACGGTTGAGCGCCCCTGGAATATGAACGGCACGAAGCGACCTCAGATGCTTCTGACTCCATAGGAGGAGGGGGAGGCGAGTCATGACATACAACGGGAGCGTAGACCACCTTGATGGTTGATGTACGCAACGGTCGCAGTGCTGTCCATACGGACCAGTACGTGCTTGTATCTGAGAAACCCCTTGAGGTGACACAAAGCTAGGCGTGCTACTTGCAACTCTAGGCAGTTGATGAGCCAATGCTGCTGGGGCCCTGTCCACAGACCCGAGACTGCATGCCCTTTGTATGTGGCCCCCCAACCTATGGCAGAGGCATCTGTGAAAACCCCAGCATGCCTGGAAACCTGGACTAAGGGCACTCCGGCCCGAAGAAACGCAGGATCCGACCATGGGGAGAAGGTTTGGCGACAGTGCGGGGTCACTTTGACCCGGAACGTGCCGCTCTGCCACGCCCACTTCGGGACTCGATCATGAAGCCAGCGCTGAAGCGGTCTCATATGTAACAGGCCGAGCGGCGTTACTGCGACTGTGGCTGCCATATGCCCCAGGAGCTCTGAAATTGTTTCAGTGGAACCGCTGTCTGCCTCGAAAGGACGTGAGGCAGGTGAGCACTGACTGGACGCGTTCCTCCGTGAGGCATGCAGTCCAGGCGACCGAGTCCAGTTCCATACCGAGATAAGAGATCATCTGCACGAGGCAGAGTTTGCTCTTGTCCCAGTTGACCTGAAGCCCCAACCGGCTGAGATGCCGAAGCACCATGTCCCTGTGATCGCAGAACACATCTCGCAAGTGAGCTAGAATGAGCCACTTGAACACGCCTTGTTCTCTCATGGGAACAATGGCCGCCTCCACGACTTTCGTGAAGACACGGGGCGACAGGGCCAGCCCTAAGCGTAGGACTTTGTACTGATACGTTCGACCCTCGAAAGCAAACCGTAGAAACGGTCTGTGTCGAGGAAGAATCGAGACATGAAAGTATGCGTCCTTCAGGTCGATCACAGCAAACCATTTCTGGGTACGGATGCATTCGGAGATGCGCTTCTGCATGAGCATTTTGAACGCGAGTTTGTGCAGGGCCCGATTCAAAACTCGCAGATCCAGGATTGGCTGTAACCCACTGCCTTTCTTGGGGAGGGACCGGCTCGATCGCGTCATTCGCCAGCAGGACATCGATCTATTTCCGCAAGACAGGGGCATCCAGTGACCGCACACGGGTGAAGTGGATGCCCCTGAACTTGGGTGGCCGGCTTGCAAACTGAATTGCATAGCCGAACCGAATGGTGCGGATGAGCCATCGGGACGGACCCGAAAGCGCTAGCCAGGCTTCTAGATACCATCCCAACAAACCCACCCAAACCACCAGCGTACCCGCGGAGGGGCAGCGAGGTGGAGGACAGGGACCTGGCTCCGGTGGCATTGTCGCGACCGAGGGTGGGGTCACCTGCCTCCTCCAGGAGACCGAAAGAAACCCAGAGTTTCCCTCATTTCAGGGTTAACATACTCAGAGTTTTCACTTAACATCCTTTCTGAAATGGGCCCCTGATGTTTAATTTAGTGTCAGATTGATATCAAATTTACAAAAGTGATTGTGTATACATAGAAAACCCAGTAAATGCAAGTGTAATGTTTCAAATAACTTTTGTGGAGACAATGTCAGAATATAGGAGAAATATGTTGGATCATCATACAGTGTAACATCTGTATGTAAAGAGAGAGAGAGATGTTGTTTTTGCTATATAAACCCGGTTTTGTATTTGACCTATTTACTAATTTGCACATTTAAGCATTTATATCTGTCTATCATAAAGCAATTTTTATTTCTAATTCTAACATTATTCTGTTTCTTCGTTAAAATAATGGCAGATATCTAGAACAGTAGTAAAGAACTGTAATAAAAAATAAAAATAAAAACATTTAAAAGCATAATAAACAGAAAGAAAAAAAAAATACCTCAGTCTGCTGACACCAATGAAATGTAGTTAATTGAAGTTAATGACTATTTTGGGGTTTTGCACTTTGTAGACTTTCCCTTAGGACGTGTCTCTCCGCTGCTCATAGAGATCATAGCTGGCATTTGAGTTTGAACAAAGTTTAGCTGGAGAGCTATTGATCCGGGAAGTTCAGATCTGTGAATATATTGCCAACTTTACTGAACTCCATGAACCGCACATTGTTAAAGTACGGATCTCTGAAACACTGCCAGCGGGACATTAAACAGGACCTGTTTGTCCGAGCTCACAAGAGGTGTTGTAAGGGAACATGCCATTTTTCCCTCCCATGCCAAATATTTTCCACCATGTCCCTTTAGGTACTAAATTAGCTTTAAGTGTCAATTTACAGGAGATCTGAAGACATCAGCATAATAAATGAGGTGAAAACAGGAACTATTGTCATGAAATACCTTTTTTATTTTTTTTTATTTAACCTTTATTTAACCAGGTAAGCACATTGAGAACACTTTCTCATTTACAATGGCGACCTAGCCAAGATAAAAGCGTCGAGGTACAAAAGAACATAAAGTTACACATATAATTACAAGACAAAGAAGTACACAATAAAAATAGGAATGCAGTATGCAGGTCAGCAGATCAAATGTTTACAAATGTGTACAAATAGTGCAAAAGGTGTCAATATATGGAGGTAAATGATTGGTAGATAAAGTGGCGTTGCTCTGTGCCATACAGTCAATGGATGAAGTAAGTGTAGAATATTGTTCTAAGCATTGCCACTTTGTACCCGACAACAGTATCTCTTTATCTTAGACCATGGAAGGTGGCAAATGCAAAATGGCAGATGACCATGGCTGGATGGGGAATATGCAAAAACAATAAAACAAAAACAGAGACATCCATGGTAGATTGTACAAATAAATGTATTAATGGCAAAATAATGGGTCGGTTAGCATGTACTGAAGGGTTGGGGTCAGAATCCCTTGCCTCTTCAATTAAAATATAGATATATCCTTTTGAATGATTACTTTATTCTTATTAACAATTCAATAAACAAGTATATGTTATCATAATAATTTCTATATTCATTGAGTGAATCAAATATATATCCATATGAGTTCTGTGAGTGTTTAACCATTTTCTTTCAGGTGCATTCCAATGTATGCCCTTGATTTGTGTTCGCATACAAGGGCCCTTTTGATAATAATTCTCTTGAGATACAGAGAGTGGCGAGAAGGACTTTGTACTCATGTGTTGCTTATACCTTCATATATCTGCATCTATATATCTTTCTTGGTTGACTTGTATAAGTTCAAGGGTCAATTTATAATACATAATTTCGCCTGACTTTTAATTATGTGAACATCCTCATGTGCATTTCTCTAGGGAGTAAAAGGGGATATTATCATTCCTGCTTTCCGAGGAGTGAAATGTTTTATCAGCCTGTTCTGGTGGACTGCTCTTCTGATAATGAGCTCAGGCCTTCTTCAGCCTTGAAGAAAACTGTTGTTCGTCAGTGCTATGTGTGTGTGTTTGATATCCTTTGCAGGTTCTTAACACTGATATACGACGTATAGACACGAAGACACCTTTCTCGGACCCTGGAAGGTCACCATGGACTTAAATCTACGAATTGAGCAACAATTATTTTGATTAATGACGATATACCCACTTATCTATCAAAAATGTATTCATGTTTAGACTTTGTTCTCTTAGCCAATCAGAAGTCAACGATGATGTAATGTATGTCCTTGGAAAAGGTATAATTGGTGTGAGATTTTGTGTAAGGTAGAGTTTGGCTTGCGACCTCCTCGTGAGACTTTGACGCTGGCTCTACCAATTTAACTGCAAACTATCTTCAGTAAAATTTTACTTATTTGATTGAACTTCACGACTCCTGGTCTTCTTTCATCTGGTCTTGGGTCTTATAACTGTACCCCCCTTACAGTACAATGGTCAGACAATAGATTTGCTAATAGTAATTTGAAGGTGGTTAACAGGACAATGGATTCAAGCTTCAGAGATTTTTGAAGTGTATTCCAATCATTAGCAGCGGAGAACTGGAAGGAAAAGTCAACCTCTTTATCGGGGTATTGATTTTGTGCATCAACTAGTTCAGGCATTCACTAGCTTAATAGACAGAGGGACAAAGGATTTCTTAAAGCCATTGAGCCTGCACTAAGAGACTCTGAAGCGTCTGCCTGAGGAAAGAAGCTGGTACTCAGGGTGAAGGACATGAGTAGGGTTTGAAATAACTTTCTGAGCCTGTCTAATAATTGTTTTGTCAAAAAGAGTCTGAAGTGTGGGATGCTGCTTGACTCCCTTCATTTGCATGGCTCTTTGTGTTATCCGTGTAAACTGAGCTTTCAGTTGTACACTGAGATTGCCAAACCAGACTGAAATACCATACAGCAGAATGCTTTCAATTACAGAATGGTAGAAGAGAAGCAGCACTTTCTGGTTAACACTAAAGACCCCCAAGCCTATGAAGAACTTGTATAGGACCCTAGTACAGACGTTTGTACCTAAACACTCCATGTCAGTCTATTATTAATGTAGATGCCCAGATATCTGTAAAAGTCCACCTGGGCTATATTTTGATTGTTAATGACCACTGGTGAATGGTCTCTAATAGACTTGGGATTAAACACCATCTCCACTGTTTTCTTCATATTAATGCTAAGAAAATGGGTGTCACACCACTGGACAAAATTCTGAACCTCACATTTATATTTAACTACATCTGATGTGTCTAATATGAGACACAGGATAGCTGTATCATCAGAGAACTTAAACATATAATTATCAACAGAACTGCATGTACATTCACTGACTACATCTGTCGGAAATGAGTGAATGAATCTCTTAATAGCAATGGGGTTGACATTCATCTGGTGCAGCGTTTCCAAATGAATGTGAGGCTGCAGAGTGATAAAGGCCCAACTAAAATATACAACAATCTAGCATAGACCCTCGAATTCTCAAGATGTTTAGTAACTAGGTGAACTAAACAGTTGATTGCATCATCAGTGCCTCTCCGATTTTTGTATGCGAACTGATAAGGATCTACTGTGGGCCTACATCTACAGTAGCTTTACTTTGCTCATAATAAGCTTTTTTATGCACTTCATCCCAAGATAAGATCATTACTCTCCTGTGGGCAGGGCTTCTAAGGGACAGGTATAATAATGGCCTTTCTCCATTGTGTTGGTACAGTGTGAGACTGTAGGGACCTCTGGATAATGGGGCACCAGTTCATCTGCACATGTTTTAGTAGAAAAGCAGAGATGCCGTCTGGACCTGTGGCCTTGTTTACACTGATTTGCTTGAAGACCTTGTTGTTGGATTTAGGGTCAATCTCAAACCTATCAGCATCATCAGTAACAATACTGTCAAGCACCATATCACATTCAACCGAGAAAACATGATTGTCAAACCTCTTGTAAAAATAATTCAACTAATTTGCTTTTGTCAGTTCATCTATGACATGCAATGTTTCATATTTGTTGCTATCCTCATTGAGTCTCACAGTTTTTTAGAGTTCATAGTTTTGAAGTTTTTCTCTATCAACTCCCTATGATGTTCCTTTGCTTCTTTGAGCTTTTGGGTCAACTCCTTTTGTACAGTTTTAAAGGAGTATTTCACCCGTGGGAACATTAATCTTTATTGAAAGTTGGTCATATATGTAGTCGAAATGTAACATAAATTTCTTGACTGAGGAAAGACAGAAAGTAACTTTAGGGTGCATTTGTATGGAAGACAACAACTCCCACAATGCACCACATTGCACAGATCCGCAAGCCACTCCCACTAATCTAGAACACCGGATTCTGAAATATGTCTCCAGGACGCCGCTGTCCATATTGGTGCGAAACTAGGATGGTTCCCAACACAAACGTCCGTGTCCTCGTCTGATTCAGAGATTTCGTCCAGGAGAAATAGGCATTGAAATTCTTTGCTGCAGACGGGTCCCACCCCCTGGAAAAATGAGGAATGAGTGTATGTTCCTCTACAAAGATATGGGATTTTTACATCATTGTAAACAGGAACTGCAACACTGAAATACGTATTTCTCCCGTCCCAGGGTAAATGAGGGAATAATGCAAGACCATTCAAAAATATGACTGGGTTTCTAACGATACAAAGCTTAATGCAAATGAGTGAAGTGTCCCTTTAAGTTTTAAGTGGTCATTGATCCTAAATGCCTGATTGTTTTTTTGTTTTTTTTTAATACAACCCTTTACCTCCTTTGTAATATAAGGCTTATTATTGGGAAGACTTTTAGATTCCGTTTTGGGATCACAGCATCAGAACAGAATTGTATGTAATCTGTGGGAACTTCTGAGGAAAGGTCCAGGCTTCGCTCACTAAAGAAATGTCCCAGTCTGTGCATAAAAACAGTCTTTCAGTGTTTCTACGCTGTCTTCTGACCATACATTGATAGATTTAACCAGGGGTTTGCAGCTCTTTAGGGCGGTCTTGGAAATAGGGATCAAGTGAACAGTATTATGGTCAGAATTAGACAGAGGTGATAATATGCTGCTCTAGTTATTTAGCTGTAGTGGATGATGAAGATGAGTGTCATTATCAGACCCAGTCCCAAAACCAATCTCTTGCTTCTGTTGAGTTTGCTTCTGTTGCAATTTGTTCAAGGTTGACCCCCATTTTGGCTTAAAATGACTGGACTAACAGGCAGATCAGGTGCAAACAGACCCAAGCCCTTGCATCACCCCTGGCTAGTCAGAGTCAGTGTGGTCAGACTTCAGGACCAGCAACAGGTCAGAGCATCTACCAGACACAGGCAGTCAATCACATACCCAATTCAGGAATTTAAGTTGAGAAGGTTTTGCCAGATTAAAAGGATAGTTCACCCAAAAATGAACACAAAAAATAATTATATTTAGAAAGAATAATTATAAATTATTATAAATAAAGAATTATGTTGTATTAAATCTTCCTAGGATAAGATTTTATATTGATGGGCAATACAATTGTTTACATTTTTCAAGTAGGCTACAATTAAAAAAACATGGGTTTTTTTTGTAAATGTGAGTTTTTTTGTAAATAAACGCAGCAGTACATAACAGACACATGCTACGGTATCTTATCTCTTGGTGCTTAAGCTTTGTTTTCTGCAAATATTTTGGATGTTCAACACTTATAGACACAAACAGAGTGACCCAATTCCTTCCATAAGCTTTTCCACTGTGTGTGTGTGTACTGTGTACCCCCGAAAATAGCAGTGGCCACCCCCTGGCCACCTCATGTATAAAACTCTAGTTCCGCCACTGGTTCAACAGTCATTTTAATCTCATCAAATCTGGTCAACCACTGCTGTGCACGATTATGATTATTTTAATGTCATGAAGATGATTTGTGTTATAAATCACTAGTTTGGTCATGAAACAATGTAAATCTGGTGAACATCAGCATGTTCTTTATCATGAATAATGAATGAGGAATCAAGAATAAACACCAACCTCTTTGTACTTCAGTATCATGATGTTTCATTCTGCAGGTTCTGGATCACTGACGTTCTCTCCGTCCTCTCCTTCCAGATGCTTTCTGGCAGTTCTGCTAAAAATCATAATATACGTGATGAGAGATGATCAATAAATATTTCTATAAATCACAATAATAATTGTGACACTAATCCTGTGTCACCAACGGTTGCAAGGAACACACGATGAAGATGAAGATCAGGTATAACGTCTTTAATAATCCACCCAGAAGGTAATACATACAATGCATCTTAACGTTATCTACATTAATATTAAAATCACCAACAATAAGGACTTTATCTGCACCCAGTACTAACTCTGAAAGAAAGTCAGCAAATTCTTTGATAAAGTCTGTATGGTGCCCTGGTGCCCATTAGCCAGCACAAATGTTAAACATGATTTATCATTACACTAGATATTGTTACATTAAACACCAACAGTTGCAAGGAACGCAAGATGAAGATGAAGATCAGGTATAACGTATTCCACTCAGAAGGTAATACAAACAAGATAGGCAAATGAAACCAACCGCTCTGCACAAAAGTGACTTGACAAATGAGAACTGAAAAGACTGCCACTTAAATACAAGGCAAATGAGGGTAAAATGACAAACACCTGTGCAGAACAAATAATGACCATGACGACAGATAAGTGGCGGGAAAACTAAGACAAAGGTAAACATGTGACCGAGAAAACAAACTAAAAGTCCATGCAAATGAAACTAACTGAACAGAACTGTGACATCTGTGACTCAAGATCTTCAAATCGCGCAGTATAACATGATAATCAGGTTTTGTCGAAGCCACAGCAACAAACAATTTTTCTTCAATTGTTTTTAATGATCAAAACCAACTTAAATGAACTAGGGCTGCAACTAATTCATGAAATTATTAATAACAAGCAGATGTTAGAAACAGAAAGCTGATTTACATTCATCTGTTTAGTCACATGATGTACGTGGGACAAAGTATGAAAGCCTGTTTCCATCACAGTTGCACAAATAATGTAAATATGGAAGTCACAATAATGAGAAACGTTGTCATAATTAAGACTTAGTATCTTATAATAATTAGAAACTTTCTCGTAATAACTTAACATTGCATTATAACAAGATGCTTTCTCATAGTAAGGACTAAACATCTCATAATGAAAATTGTATGTAATAATGAGATACTTTCTTATAATTATAACTCAATATCTCATATTTACATGTAATTCTGATCCTATACAAATTCAATTATCTCTTCAATCGGATTTTAATAGTTTACAAGACTGGCTTTTGGCTAACAAATTAGTGCTTAATAAAACCAAGTCATATACTATGATTTTTGGCTCTAGACATACACTTAATTCTAAAACCTGTTCTTGTGTTATATCATGTAAAGACAGTACTCCCCTGCATAGAGTTGACACTATTAAATATCTTGGTTATGGCTTGATTCTAAACTCTCCTTTAAACCACACATTAATCATGTTTTACGAAAAGTCAATGTTGGAATGAGTATTTTGCATCGATCTCTAAATTGCTTCTCTTATAGTGTTCGTAAGAAACTAGTTGTTCAATTAATATTTCCGTTTTTTGATTACTGTGATGTGGTTTATCAGACGGCATTAAAATCTGATCTTGTCTCACTTAATTCGGCATATAATAAATTTGTAGATTCGTTTTCGGATGTCCTTTTTCCACTCAACACTGTACAATGTATGATGCACTTCAGTGGCCATCTTTGAATGTGAGAAGGCAGACTCACTGGCTCCAATTTATATTTAAATGTATTTACTTTGATTATCCTAGTTATCTACAACAATACTTTGTACTCTTTTCTTCAAACTACCAAGTTAGGCATTCTGTCCAGACTTACTTTCTCGCTCCTCGTGTTAAAAAAACAATTGGTAAGAGAGCATTTATGTTTAAAGCTGTACTAGACTGGAATAATTTGCCTGTAGATATTAGATCCATTACTTCTTTTCGGTTGTTCAAACAATCTTTATTATCTTATTTTAAAGTAGATTGCACGTGCTATCATTGAAACTGTCGTTGTTGTTATGTGTACTGTTGCTTTTTTTGGGGTGGTGTTTTATTGTTGTCTGTTTGTTGATGTTTTGTTAATTGTAATCTTGTTATGTTCTTTAAGTTGTAATTGTGTTTCATTGTAAGGACCCCCTCGAAAACGAGATGATACATCTCAAGGGGTTAATCCTAATAAATTCTAATAATAATAATGTGAAAAATGTGAAGCAGAATGCAAGCAACCACCAAGATGTCCTGTTGCTCATTAGGAAACTAACTTACACAGGAGAGACTTTAATGCTCAGCACATAAAGATGAACTACTTACTGTGATCTCAGACTGTGATTGTTTTCCATTCGAGTGAGTAAAGAAGATGGATCATGGTGATGTGGTTTCTCCACTGTATGGATCTTCATGTGTCGATTCAGTTCACTTTTAAAGAGAAACTTGTTCCACACTGATCACACGTGTGCGGCTTCTCTCTGCTGTGGATCCTCTCATGTCTTTTCAAATCTGCTGACTGATTGAATCTCTTGTCACAGTGTGAACACTTGTAAGGTTTTTCTCCAGTGTGAATTCTCTTGTGCAGCTTTAAACACTCCGCTGTAATAAAAGTCTTCCCACACTCAAAGCACACGTACTCTCTCACACCAGTGTGAATTTTCTGATGTACTTTTAAATTGCACAGCTGTGAAAAACTCTTTCCACACACAGAACATGAATGCGGCTTCTCCTTCGTATGAACTCTCAGGTGTGTCTTCAGGTGTGATGCACAAAGAAATGTTTTGCTGCAATGATCACATGTGAACGGCTTCTCTCCGGTGTGGATCATCAAGTGAATCTTAAGGTATGATGATTGTGTGAAACTCTTCCCGCACTGATCGCATGCGTAAGGCTTTTCTCCAGTGTGGATCCTCATGTGAATCTCAAGAATTTGTTTGCTTGGGAATCTCTTTCCACACTGATCACATGTGAACAGCTTCTCTCCTGTATGAAATCTCATGTGAATTTCAAAACTACTTGGCGTTGTGTAACTCTGTCCATTCGAAGTTCATTTGATAGATTTCTTGTTTTTGTTTTTTTTTAAAAATGTCTTTTGCCTAATTTGCATACAGAACGTCCCCAGTTAGTGACTTACATCAAGAGTCTTTCCCCCTGAAATTTAGAAATCTAAATTGGTGAATTTAGAAGAAATCTACAGATGCAAACAGATGGAGGATACACTCTAAAAAATGTAGTAAATCTGAGTAACTGCATCTGGTACATTAATACATAAAACTGAGTAGAAATAAGTTAACATTAAACATTAAAAATAATATTTATAAATGAACTTTTTATTTATGAGCAATTTAACTTTTTGTATTTCCTCTAAACCTTTATAAAATAGTATTCCATACAACCACAAATACATGACATTGGCTTTTATTGAATTTTTACTCAATTATTTTGGTAAGTTTAATTCAAACAATCAAGTAAGATTTTCAGAGATTTTAATAAAGTTAAATATTTCTGTAATATTTACTAAGCCACAGAATATTTTGTGTGTAGTACTAGTAGGTTTAAAACAAACTCCATCTAAATGTGGATTTTGAAGGTTTTATTTGATGATGATGATGATACAGTCCTCCCTCAAATGTGAAACTAAGTCCATGTCAGTCACCATCAGTTATTGTGTATGTGTCTGTGTGTACATGCATAGCAATAATAATATTAATGTATTTGATTAAAACTTTAAGGCAATTCAGTATTCTGATGCTTGGTTGTGTGAAGCTAAAAAGTTATTTTGCTTGTGAAACAAAACGTATTTAAACAATAAATATATACTTGAAACTAGTAGCAAAGAAAATGTTTTCAAAACATGCACATTGTGGAATGGTTTCCTTTGCTGCTCTATAAACCTAGTGAATACTAAGCAGACCATGGTTTCTGTGTGAACTGATTATTTTGTAGACATCTTTTGAAAAAGAAGTTTGAGGAAGATAAAGTTAATTAACTTTTTTAATTAATTTTTTAAAAAGGAAGTAGAGTTGCGTTAATATATTTACTTTTTTGTAAAAAAAAAACAAAAAAAAACGTAATTATAAGAAGTGACCTTTTTTAGCCCCTGCCCCTCAAAATGTCTGTGCACGTCCCTGGATTGTGGTGTTCTGTTCTTGGGTGTAATAAGGAACACAGCAGTCATTTTGATGTTCCTAAATCCGAACCGCTGAAGACGCAGTGGCTGAGTTTGTTTTCGAAGGGAATATTCCCCACCATCAACGTCAATGCTTTCATGTTTGCGTGAATCATTTCACACACCAGACTGCTTTACAAACGAGGGTCAATAAAGCTGGTTTTGCTAAGAAGCTGCTCCTGAAAAAAGGATCGGTACCAACTATTGGTGTTCTCCTGCACCTCCAGAAGAACTGAAGTGAGTGTAATGTTTTATTGACCTTTATATTAATCTTTATATTAATCTTTGCAAATAGCTTGCACGCTTCACGATGAATGCGGCTGTTTACACTCAGGGTACATTACGGCATGTTTTCTATGTACAACGTTCTCAATATAATTCATAATCCCACGTTTATAATGAACAACGCGTTATGGTTATTGTGTTATTGTGTTACAAACGGTGTGCGCACAGAGCAGAGGGGCGGGGCGAGCAAAGCTCATTATCATTTAAAGGGATACTTCACTTTAAAATGAAAATTCTGTCATCATTTACTCACCCTCAAGTTGTTTCAAACCTGTAAGAATTTCTTTCTTCTGCTGCACACATAGGAAGATATTTTAAAGAATGTCAGTAACCAAACAGTTAACTGGAACCATTGACTTCCATAGTACTTTTTTTTCCTACTATGGAAGTCAATGGTTCCAGTTAACTATTTGGTTACTGACATTCTTCAAAATATCTATCTTTCTGTGCAGCAGAAGAAAGAAATTCATACAGGTTTGAAACAACTTGAGGGTGAGTAAATGATGACAGAATTTTCATTTTAAAGTGAAGTATCCCTTTAAAGAGGTATCATTTCAAAGGTAAAATGACCAGGTAGTGTTTTCTTAAATACTAATGAGAATTTGTAATTAAATTATATTACAAACTTTTAATTTAGACCCTAAATAATCATATTAGCTTGTACAAAAATGGCATTATATGACCCCTTTAATACTATCATTAGTGTAGCATGGAGACTGTACCATTATCCTTCTTTTCAGTGTTTCTCTTGATTCAATGAAAAAGCTGACTAAATTGACCAAAATATTCTTCTATAAAACCATTTATTTATTTTTAAGTTGTTTACAGTCAAGCCACAAAAATACCTTAAAGGTGCATTAAGCAACTTTTCATGTTAAAAATACCCGTTTTCTAACCCATACATGCTTAAACAATTGCCTGATGGGCTGAAAGAGCCCTTCTATGATTCTGCGATTGTCTCTATAATCCTGTATAGTAAAATAAATAAGAGGGATTCGGGACGGAATCGACTGGGCGTGACGTCATGCGCGTTCACGCTCACCTGACTATGTCTGGCAGGTTTGTGTATTCGCTGCCATTATCCGCATCAGCGAAGACAACTCAAGTGACTTTGGCAAAAGTAGAAGATGGATTCAAAGAGACCGGCTTCTAGTTCATCCCAAACCCCAACGCAAACTCCACGTAACCGCATGCACAACTCTGGTTGCAGTTTCGCGTGTCGCCAGAAGGGGGCATAGTTCTGCAAAAACTCAGAGACTTGCATTGCGCACCTTTAAAACATAATGACTCATTTTGCAAAAAAGTGTCCCAATATAAAAGAAATACAATGCTTTTGTACACTTGTTAAATTAGCTGATCATAGTGTAAATTAGTGAGCCACTGGTAAAGCTCATCTGCTAACCCTGACAGCCACACACCTCCAAAAATATGAACTGAGCTCAACACCCTTACCTGAGACTCTACACCTGACTGTCCCTGGTCTCCCTGAGACTCTCCACCGGACTGTCCCTGGTCACCCTGAGACTCTCCACCTGACTGTCCCTGGTCTCCCTGAGACTCTCCACCGGACTGTCCCTGGTCACCCTGAGACTCTCCACCTGACTGTCCCTGGTCTCCCTGAGACTCTCCACCTGACTGTCCCTGGTCTCCCTGAGACTCTCCACCTGACTGTCCCTGGTCTCCCTGAGACTCTCCACCTGACTGTCCCTGGTCTCCCTGAGACTCTCCACCTGACTGTCCCTGGTCTCCCTGAGACTCTCCACCTGACTGTCCCTGGTCTCCCTGAGACTCTCCACCTGACTGTCCCTGGTCTCCCTGAGACTCTCCACCTGACTGTCCCTGGTCTCCCTGAGACTCTCCACCGGACTGTCCCTGGTCACCCTGAGACTCTCCACCTGACTGTCCCTGGTCTCCCTGAGACTCTCCACCTGACTGTCCCTGGTCTCCCTGAGACTCTCCACCTGACTGTCCCTGGTCTCCCTGAGACTCTCCACCTGACTGTCCCTGGTCTCCCTGAGACTCTCCACCTGACTGTCCCTGGTCTCCCTGAGACTCTCCACCTGACTGTCCCTGGTCTCCCTGAGACTCTCCACCTGACTGTCCCTGGTCTCCCTGAGACTCTCCACCTGACTGTCCCTGGTCTCCCTGAGACTCTCCACCGGACTGTCCCTGGTCACCCTGAGACTCTCCACCTGACTGTCCCTGGTCTCCCTGAGACTCTCCACCTGACTGTCCCTGGTCTCCCTGAGACTCTCCACCTGACTGTCCCTGGTCTCCCTGAGACTCTCCACCTGACTGTCCCTGGTCTCCCTGAGACTCTCCACCTGACTGTCCCTGGTCTCCGGTAATCCAAGGCATTGTTGTTTATCTTTACTTCCGGGGTTTTTCCCACCGGAGCCTCACTTTCGATTTCAAAATGGCGGCTGCGTGAAATCAGCGTATTGTTGCCACACAAACCCCTCATTTGAACTGCTGACTAGGTTGTTGTCAACTTTTTCGTTGTTGTCATGACAGCGCACGCACGCGCATACCCAGACACACTTGGAAGGAAGGAACTTTTAGATGCGCGCTTTCCAATTCGAAAAATTCGAGAAAGAGACTGTCTGAGAGGCAACGCCATCATCAATTAAAAAGAGAAGGTGTGAGTACAAGAAACAAAAATGGGGAAATGAATATTTGTGGCTGAAAGGTGTTGAGGGGGATACCGAGAGGGCTTTTTGTGACCTTTGCAAAACGTCCTTCTCAATCGGACATGAAGGGAGGGGAATACGAGGTCAATCGTATTTTTTTTAAATACTTTTTTTTTACTGTTCCTATGGTGTTGAGCAACTACAATTCCTGTTAATCCTATAAATTTATATTATAATTTGTTCATTTATTTAAAGTAAATAAATTGTAATGAAAAATAAATAAAATTAAATAGTAAATCTTAAGTGGAAGTACATCTGTCAATTCATTGAATGTTCAAAATATTATGAGTCTTTATTTAGAAAAAAAAATGCACATTGGTTGGCCTATTCATGTGCATACATCATTCCTACTCACTCATTACATGGCATTAGTGGTTTTAATGAATAGGAGTTGAACAAAAACATATTCAAGGGCGTGCAAAGATGGTTGGTGTTTATGATCATATATAGTGGGCCAGTCTGGGCCAAAATGCCGGGCCGATTTTCTGTCCCAGTCCAGCCCTGCATCTGACTAATTAAAAATTAACCTCAAAACATAAAATGCTAAATGGGGGATCATCTCTCAACGTCATCTCTCAGTTGCTGAATGTCGCGTAGCAACGTTGCTACAGCCCTGTGGCTACAATTCTACGTTGTTACAATGCATAGATATATACACTAGATGTCGCCTTGTATACGGCAGTTCATTGGAACGAATGCGCCAATAGAGCCGTCATCTTGGTACAGGGGAGCCCCTCCTCTTTAATGCATCAGCGTCAGTGTAGCCAAAGGTCTAACGGAAATAAAATCACCATAAATCTTTATGAATGCGATTTTCTAGGTTTTTTTTTTTTGGTTCCTTCCAACGGTCAGACATGTATTTATCATTGAGTCCAAAGAAAATTTAAGGTTTTGATATTAATGTTACGGCCAGAGTTATGTTTATTTGTGTTTATCTCTTTCATTGATCCGGTTCTCTCTTTCCTAATAGGCTCCGCCCCTGCGCACCTGCGGCTGATTTAGGCCGTTTCTCAATATGCGTTCTTGTCTGTACTTGTGTTCTTGTGGACTTGTGAAACGTCATCAGTCGCTGCCCAAGTACTGTCCCAATACACAAGTTTGCATTTTGGCAAGAACGGTTAAAAATCCCGGAAGTGTTC
>FLSR01000200.1:1904-17968 GCA_900092035.1 Leuciscus waleckii
GATCTGTGACCTCTGTAAGCATCTCTTTCAGTAGCTTAGTCGTATAGGGTCTTGTGTGTGTGTGTGTGTGTGTGTGTGTGTGTGTGTGTGTATAGCAGATGGACATACACTGTAGACATCATGTCTTTCTTTTTACCATCTGTGTTATTATGGTGGATGTCAATATTAAAGGTACAAAACAGATTTTAGTATCAAGCACAGACAAACAACACGCCTTGTTAATTCAGAAAAGATGGCTGATGGATTTACCCATATGTTTTTTATTTTAATAAAAAAGGTTTTTTTTTCAATGATTCTGTATTTCACAGTGTGAGCTATTAATGTTTGTTGTGTCAGGCGGTCACCTCAACCCGGCCGTGTCCCTGGCAATGGTGATTCTGGGGAAGCTGAAGATCTGGAAGTTTCCCATCTATGTGATGGCGCAGATGCTCGGGGCGTTCGTCGGGGCCGCCGCAGTGTTCGGACTGTATTACGGTGAGTTTGGTGGAATCCAGCGGTTCCCCGTGTGTTTCGGATCTGATTAATGCGTGTGTGTTTGCGTGTTCAGATGCCTTCATGGAGTTCACCAGCGGGATCCTCTCGGTGCGGGATCAACGCCACAGGACACATCTTCGCCTCGTATCCGGGGAGACACCTGACCGTCCTGGGTGGATTCGTGGATCAGGTCAGTCTGAACCCAGTCCGGGTCTGAATCAACACATTCAGTGAGTGTTTGACGGCACAGACTGACCGCAGTAACCCAGACCTGACTAAAGCACATGGATCAGCTCAACGTTTCTAACCAAAAACACAACAATCCGGTTTGAACCGGTGACCTGATTCAGATCCTTCTAATTAACAAGTGTTTCGTAAACTTGTCTCCGGCTGGAGTGACTGACCTGAGCTCCGTCTGTCAGGTGGTGGGAACGGGAATGCTGGTTCTCTGTATTCTGGCCATCGTGGACGGGAGGAACATCGGCGCCCCTAGAGGCGTGGAGCCGCTGGCCGTGGGCCTGATCCTGCTGGGCATCAGTGTGTCGATGGGCCTGAACTGCGGATACCCCCTGAACCCCGCGCGAGACCTCGGCCCGAGACTCTTCACTGCTGTGGCCGGGTGGGGGATGGAGGTGTTCAGGTGTGTAACTGCACACACACTTTACACAGACTGGTTACACACAGACTGGATACACAGACTGGTTACACACAGACTGGTTACACAGACTGGTTACACAGACTGGTTACACAGACTGGTTACACAGACTGGTTACACAGACTGGTTACACAGACTGGTTACACAGACTGGTTACACAGACTGGTTACACAGACTGGTTACACAGACTGGTTACACAGACTGGTTACACAGACTGGTTACACAGACTGGTTACACAGACTGGTTACACAGACTGGTTACACAGACTGGTTACACAGACTGGTTACACAGACTGGTTACACAGACTGGTTACACACAGACTGGATACACAGACTGGTTACACAGACTGGTTACACACAGACTGGATACACAGACTGGTTACACAGACTGGTTACACACAGACTGGATACACAGACTGGTTACACAGACTGGTTACACACAGACTGGATACACAGACTGGTTACACAGACTGGTTACACACAGACTGGATACACAGACTGGTTACACAGACTGGTTACACACAGACTGGATACACAGACTGGTTACACAGACTGGTTACACACAGACTGGTTACACACAGACTGGTTACACACAGACTGGTTACACACAGACTGGTTACACACAGACTGGTTACACACAGACTGGTTACACACAGACTGGTTACACACAGACTGGTTACACACAGACTGGTTACACACAGACTGGTTACACACAGACTGGTTACACACAGACTGGTTACACACAGACTGGTTACACACAGACTGGTTACACACAGACTGGTTACACACAGACTGGTTACACACTGGTTACACACAGACTGGTTACACACAGACTGGTTACACACAGACTGGTTACACACAGACTGGTTACACACAGACTGGTTACACCACCCCCACCGGTGATTGGCTGGAACACTGTTTGTTATGTTTCGTGGTCCAGGCTGGGCCAGTTTGTTTTTGTTGCTGTTAGTGGAACCTGGGCTGTCTACAGAGACCGCGCTTCTTTACAGTGTGTTCAGGGGACAGGCAGCTAGCGGATAGTGAGGAGATGTTTGCTGGATGTCACAAAAAACGCTTCGGCCTAAAAAAACGCGTGACATCTGCACCTAAGCACCTTTAAGCACAAACTCACTTCATTTTCATTCAGAAAGCAAGTCTTAATATCTTCAGTCATTTTGCATCTCCATTAAATGAATCTTGATTTTAAAAGATATTTGTGCTGGAAAACAAGACAGAAACACTGAGGTCAAAAAAAAAACTTGCAGTTTAACGTTGCCCCATAATCCTCCACTGTACGGAATGTGTGATTTTATGTTGCTGTTGATGATATATTGTCAAAATCCACAATAATCATTTAAATGGCTTTTTAAATCTTTAAAATGACAGATGCACCGAAACACGTCAGGAATTCTGTCCAGATTTAAGCAAAAATCAGGAAACACAAGCATCAGATTGTCACAAACATCCTGATGAACATACGTTTAAAAGTGCAAAAGTTTTCCACTAGATCACGATGGTTGAGTTTTCATGCTAATGTTGTATTCCACCTTATTGTCATTCATATACTTTTTACATTATTTATGTTTATGATTATTGTTCATGTGTTTGTAGATCAGGCTTCTAGTTTTGACTTCTTGGTTTTGAAAGTCTTGGTAAAAAGTAGAATATATTTTGTAATGAAATCCTACAACATCGACTGTATATTTGTGTGTTTTGCTGAAATAAAGAAGAAACTTTTACAGCACACTGGTCAGCTGTTTGTGTTTCTGCTGCTGAACGACAGATCAAGACCTCACAGTATATTCATCTTCACTTACGTGTCGCATTATAGTCTATCAATATATTTTACTTACTTTTTCAGTTCTTTTTCAGTTAGCACATGCAAATTACTTGACAATTCAGTACAGTGACAATACAATTACAATTAATGTTCTTTAAATTAAACATACCTATTCCCTGTTCATATTACTGTTCATATTACACAGAGAAGGTCTCGTCTCCGACCTGAGCCGTGGCTCATAGTGTCCAATTTTACAAAATCTAGGGCCATTCCATTCATCAAATCTAGAACAAGCATTAAAAACCAAATCTAAAACTATTTCATGGTTCTAGTTCATTCCGAAGCAATGAATGATAGTTGCAGTTTTAGTTCTTATGTTACTTTTTTAACATTTAATTTTGAATTTGTTGTTTAATTTTTCTTCTTTTCTTGAGTTCATTGTTTCAGGTTTGGTTGGGGTTAGAGTTAACTTAATAACCTTGATACAGATTAAATGTTTCAACAGGTTACAACAGAGATCATGCAAATCTTGATAACATCTTGTCTTTTTCTCTGTCCAAATGATGCGCTTTGTTTTAGTTTTTTCCCCTATCTATCACATATTTTAGTATTTATCATTAAACACTCAAAATTAATCCGGTTAAAACCCGTTTTGATATGAACTTTAAACCTTTTAGCGGCTGAAATTATGATATCAACTTCAAAATTTGGAACACATACGGTTAAACATACGGCTTCGATTTAACAGCCATGTCCAAATTATTTTGTAAAATATATATATTGTGTAGAATAATTATTTTTTCATTTAGTACATTTGCTTTACAGTAAACTTATCAAACCTTTTAACACTTTCATATCTGCTTCCACTTCTGCAATAATCTGCTCTCTTCTCTAAAAAGAGGTCTGTATTCCAAAGCATTCATGATCTAAAACCAGTGGAAGAGAAAGAGTGGTGAGAGCTAACGCATTAACCCTGTACTTCCCTTTCTTCAAACAGTGGCAGAACAACAGCCAATCAGAGCGGAGAATGGTTTCCTATGAGTCACTCAGGCCCCTCCCACAGCCTCTCACACACACACACATGCTCTCTAACCGTCTCCCGCTCTCTCACACACACTCTCTACCTTGAGTATTTCTTCAGACTCCCGCAGAAGAGCAGAAGTGGATCCTCTGTTGATCATGAGAGTCCTGAGCGCTTTACTCCTCGTGTGTGTTTTCACCGGGTCTGTGAGAGGAGACTCAAACATCACAGGTAAGAAGATCTCGATTCCTGAACCATGGACCGGCACACGCAGCTCTTATTTTAGTCTGACACAGTGAACTTCACTCTGTAATTGCATGTTCTCAGAGAGGCTCTTTGAAGGTTTGCCATGGAAAGAGTTGAAAGCTGCAGTTACACATCTGGCTTTCTTTCCAGAGACTCCAGTGAAGACTCCAGTGAAGACTCCAGTGAAGACTCCAGTGAAGACTCCAGTGAAGACGCTGCTGAAGTCCAGCTTCCATCTGTATGCCGAGGGTTCTGTGTTTGAGGAGACCTGCGCCCTGGTCCCCTTCCGCTCAGAAAGCCTCCAGAGATGCGGATACAACACAACCTTCCTCGGTGCTCATTATACACGGGTGGACGGTACGTCACGACACTGAAACATCATCAGCGTTTCTCCTACACAATGTTCCCTCTCAAGTCTTACAGTAACATTAATATAATGTTCATTCACAGTTATCTGCTCTTTAATACCAATAGCCATCATTTCACCGTCTAGGGTAACTATAGACCCAATGTAAGGCAAAATAACCTTGAATTTGGTTACATGTCGTTTTTGCCCAAATAACTTGTGAGATGTTTGATATTCCATCATTTGAGCAAATGATGCGTTCATATCTAGTCTATACTCGGGCTATCCTTAGATGTCTTTACATTTTCACTGACAACCCAAATGTTGCCTTGTTTTAGCCTAGACTCAGGCATGTGTTCGGACGGCTATTAGATGTCTTTTATATGCAAAATTGCTTGCTGGGTAATGTTCTCTAAACATTAGCACACATTTTTTTTTTTTACTTTAAACGTTTGGTTGGACATTCGTCTAACATTTTTTTAAAATGTTACTAGTTTCAGAGCGTTCAGAGAACATTCATAAGGAACATTCCCATAATGTGTGAAGAATGGAATGTTTCCTCAACATTCACAACCAAGAAAAAACTTCTAAAACATTTAAAAAACGGGATGTTTTGACCGTTCAAAAAAACATTCAGAATAACATTTTCATACTTTAATGGGAACGTTTGTGGAACATATTGTCAGTTGGGATGATGTAGAGCAAGTAGTTTAATGCACTGATTTTTCCTCTAACCATGTTTGCCTGTGAACACGGCGTATCGCTGCTGTTCGACTCAGTTCATGTGTCAACAAACATGCAGTTCCTCGAGAAGGAGGGAAGGGAACGATTCAAGGGATCTGCATCGCTGGAGGAGAAAGATCTACAGTTAATGTAGTTAATGTAGATCGCCCGGTCTGCTCCTCCATATAACGACAAATGGAGCGGAAATGGCGTCTTACTGGGTCTATTATCAAAGCCTGGAAGAATATTCTGGGCGACTGCAGAGCATTCATTAAACCAAAAGATATATCATATCTCCGACTATTGTAGACAATCAAGGAGATCCCAGACACTTGTTCCAAACCATAAATAGATTGCTTAAAGTTAATGCTGTTAAATCTTTTCTGTTTCCCAACAACTATTTGTTTCCTTTCCTTTGTGTTTTTATTTCTAAAATCGCTAATGTTCGCAAACACGGCTTCACTCTTTGGTCCATCTTGGTTTGCTGGTGTTTCTTTCTCTCATTTCTCACAGTTTGATTCTGAGATATACAGCTTGCTTGATTCTATTCCCACAAGCTTTCTTAAATATTGCTTTGATTTTTTGAGTATTATAATGATTCATTGCAGACTGGGTTTGTTCCACAAGCATTAAAGATTTCTGCTGTAACACTTGTTCCAATCAAAACACAATTCTGGAAGCAAGTTATGCTTATTTGTCCATGGGTAAATATGAAGTGGACTTTATAACAATAACCCTTTTGGACTTTAATTCCAGTACTGGGGTAGATGCATAAGCATTGTTTTCTCATCTGGGAAGATAGTGAAGAGGAATTGCATGAATTTGTACAGTTTTTGAATCCAAGATTAGATTCCTTTACTTTTTCAGTTCAATATCATTTTTCATCTATTCATTTTCTAGATATGTTAATTGTGTTTCTAGACAGAAAAACATCGAGGTCACGAGGACTAGAAATAGAACATAAATCAGCTATTCGAAGACGTGATGTCACTTCAGACATGTTATTGATCATAATCACAACACTGAACAACTCAAGTGCACACGCATCGAGAAAGTGAGTGAGTTTCGCTGTGGTGGAAATATTGATAGACTTTTACAGCGAGAGGCGTTTTGGATGTTTCATTTAAAGACTCTGTTTTCTTTGGGTTTAAAGGAAGTCTTTGATTTATCATGTTTCTTTTGGAGACTCACAGAAAAATGAGGAATGTTGGAGTAATTATTGATGCCAGACTTACATTTGACTCTTTTGTACTGAGCACTGTTAAAGCATCACTCTATCACCTCAGGAATATAGCAGAATATAGCAAATTGCGCCCTATGCTAAGTTTCTCTGTTACTGAAAAGCTGATGAAGTAATTCGTTGTCTCTCGTATAGATTACTGTAGCGCCCTTTTATCCAGAGTTTCTAAATCCACGCTCAATAATCTCCAATATGTACAAAACTCTGGCTCCAGAGTTAGAACTAACCCTAACCCTAACCCTGACCCTGGGACCAGGACATGCGATCAGATCTCTCCTGGTTCGGAGTCCTTGCACTGGTGAGGTTTCGTATCGATTTTAAATTATGATGCTGACATATAAAGCATTACCTCATTACTTGGCTCCTCATTATTTATCCACACTGTTAATCCCTTACATCCCAAATCACAGACTGTGTTCTTCAGTCTAATTGGTTGACAGCTCCACAAACCCGCTTTAGATCGATGAGAACAGGGCTTTCGACTCTTTCAAACTCTCTTTCTCTTGAATTTAGAGAAGCTCAGACCTGACATTTTTAAAGCGTTTTTAAAGAAGCATTTGCTTGTTGATGTTTACTTTGTTTTTTATTTCTTGTTCTATGTACTGCTTATTTAGTGTCCAGCGCTTTGAGAAGCTGCTGATGATTATTGTGCTCTTCTGCTCTCAGATGAACGGACTCATGGAGCAGTGGATCTTTAATCTGGCGTCTGCGCTGAAGGTCCGGCTCGCGCAGGTCAACGTGCTCATCAGTGATTGGAGGATTCTGGCCCTTCAGCCGTATCCAATCGCAGCCAAGAACAGCAGACAGGTGGGCCGGGACGTGGCCGCGCTGCTCCAATGGCTGGAGGTAATGACCATCTTTAATGGAAACCTTCTGGGAATGAAACCGCATATAAAATCCTAAACATGCTGGTGGTTCAATGGTTTCGCCACAGTTAGATAGTGGTGAACGGGAAACTACAACAAATATAGTTTCCCAATTCCCCATGCGAATGAAACGCTTCTGGAACGAGAACAAATGTGGGCGGGGCTTGATTGTGTCTGTGGGGAATTGATTGGATGATTGTGGTTTGCTATTGCTGATCTCATGGAGTGACAGGTTAAAACCCCGCCCTCGTCATCAGAGAAGAGTAGAGATGCTGCAAGAGGAACTTATTCTGATTCAAGATTATTAACACAATAATGATGATGTGCACTGATTAATCATTTACAATAAACACTGCAATATTCCATGAAAAAGAAGATCTTCATGGTGAATTTATATATAAAAAGATTTGTGTGTGAAAAGGCTATACTGTCTGTGCATCAGTAAGTGTTTGAGTCCTGACACCACTTCCTCTCTGGACAGGAAGCTGGTCATCTCTCTCTGGATCGAGTCCATCTGATTGGCTACAGTCTGGGAGCGCATGTGGCTGGGTTTGCCGGGAGCCATTTCAGAGGACGCAGGAAAGTGGGACGCATTACTGGTATGAAGAAGGCAAACACACACATCAGACAGGATTATCAGAGTCAGTGGAGTGTAGTACCGCCATCTGACCACTGATCATGTTAACAGGACGATCTACCAGCGTGCATCAGGAGAATTAAGAGAAGTTCTTAACATCATTCAGTCTGAAACTTCCCATTTAGAGTAGAGAAGAGAGCCGCGTTCTCCAACAACTTCTGGTGCAAACTGTTAAATCAGCCACACTGAAATCACATGTGTGTATAAAGATAATAAAGACCAATTAAAGAGCTAAACATCCTAATCTGATGCTCATTATGTTAGCTTGAGGAAGCCATTGACAAATGCTTGTTTAAAGGGGTGGTTGAGAATGATTTGACTTTTCTAACTGTAGTTAGTGTGTAATGTTGCTGTTTGAGCATAAACAACATCTGCAGAGTTACAGCGCTCAAAGTTCAAAGCAAAGGGAGATATTTACTTTTAAAGAAATAGTTTTTTAAGGACCACAACAAACGGCTGATAGAGACTACACCACATTCCTCCCGGGTTAGTGACATCACAAACCCTAGAATTTACATAAGCCCCGCCCCCTGAACAAGATTTATAGATTATCATGACAGAATATGCTAATCAATGACTAGAAGATAACTATACATAGCTGCATAAATCATCAACTAACCGTTCAGAAATGTCCTGTTGCTTCTACATGTTGTCACTTCTTCTCGAGTCTCTCCATCATTGTCTGACTCCGGTTTCAACATAAAAGGCTAAACGTTTTTGAAATGTTCAGTGCATGTGTGTGTGTGAGGTAAGGACACGAGCTCTTGAAGCTCCGCCCCCTGTGCCGGGAGCAGCAGCTCATTTGCATTGCACCCTCAAAAAGTGACAATATTAACATGCTATATATAAATATCTGTGGGGTATTTTGAGCTAAAACTTCACACACTCTGGGGACATCAGAGACTTGTTTTACATCTTGTGAAAGGGCATTATACCACCGCTTTAAAAGAATACAGACATTTTTTATCGGTCATGACCTCTGGAGATAAAGATGAAACATTTCTAAAGTGTCGACCAGCTGTGTTCGTGCACACGGAGTATACTTTGCAAGGCTACATGTACAACTGTACGCACTAGCATACGAGTGAGAAACAAAGTGTACTTCAGGCTTTACTCCTCCTGGGCTTTCAAACTACAAACACAAAACTTGAGACCTTCAGTCTGCTATATATTTTCTAATTAATCCGACTTACCCGGTTTCCTAAAAATTACGGTTCTTAAAACTGTTAATTATGCTAGCAAACATGCAAAAGTATTCAAGCAATGTGTCAATTCATGCTAGCAACATGCTAGCAATGTGCTAATTCATGGTAGAAATATGTTAGCAACGTGTTCAATCATGTGACATGTTAAAACATACTAGCAATGTTAAATCATGCTAGAAATATGCTAATAATGATGTTAAATCATGCTAGCAACATGTTAAAACATGCTTACAATGATGTTAAATCATGCTAGAAAAATGTTAACATATGCTAACAATTATGCTTATTCATGTTGACTCTAAAAAGGTTTTTACATCCTGTGGTATGCAGACATTTGCGAGGTTTGGGGAGAGGCAGGGAAAGTGTAGGTCTCATTTCTTGGTTTCATGTTGAAAGGGTGTTTGTTGTGAATTTTAGATCTGGTGCTTAGTTCATACATTCTTTGTTTAACGGGCAGCATTTACAACATGACCCCCTGTAGTGGGAAATCTACTCACCTTCAGATAAAAGTGGATCAATTGCACATTTTTACAATATTTGGAGGGGACTTGCATGTTTAAAAAGTTGTTGTTAAGCATTAACTTATTACGTTAATTTTATGAATATTTTTTTTAACATTTTTTATAATCTGTCTGTAAATATTTGTATCTCAGGGGACACGTCACTCTTTCAAGGGTATAAAACAGACTTTGTGGTCTACAGACTTTGTACTTTGTGGCCTGTTTTTGAAAACCAATTCAGTACTTAATACTCTTAAATCAAAGTTTATATTCAATCATTTAGTCATTTAATCACTTAGTTAGCTACATTTAATTCAGTTTTAGGCTACCTCGCCAATGAAACTACGGGCCAACTTAAACCAACAAACAAACACATATGATGTGTGTATATATGTACAGCAGACAGAAGGCATGAAGTAGATTGTGTACAGCAGGTTTTGGTCATGTTGATAATTTATAGGGCCTAGAAATGTGCGTACTAAACAGAGAGAGAGAGAGAGAGAGAGAGAGAGAGAGATTTCATCATGTGCCGTCTGGATAGAGGCCCAAAAATGCAAGGGTGAAACAGAGAAAATCTATGTTTCCTCATGAGCTTTAAGGTCGATGCTAAATGTAGAAAATCATATCAAATGTTGCCCAAAAAAATTCACACTTTGTTCAGGGGGTCGAATAATCTCCACAAAACCAGAAATACTGTGCAAATAAATAATAGCACTCAGTGTTTTCCTCCGCCACAGACGCTCTCGGATCGCTTGGCTTTTCACAATGACGCACTTCTATTTTTATTTTTCATGACTATATGGATGAATCACAAAAACATGTCCAGGTTTTATTTAACCGCAAAATTTATTCTTAAAATTACTTCTTTTTTTTAATTTTCATGAGAATTAAGCATATATTTACCCCAAATTCTCATTACCATAGTCCATTAGATGTATTACTTTTTGTTGTTATTATTATTATTCTCAATGGTGATTATAATAAAAAAAAAAAAAATTGTATTATCATAAATTAAAGGCTGTGCAACAAATACACATGTCTTTTTTGGCACTACAGTAATGAGAATCAGATTTTTTGGCATTACGGAAATGTTTTTGCACTTTACTTAATTGTTATGAAAATAATTTCACTTTGCAAAAGCAAAAAAAAAAAAAAAAAAAAAAACTTTTAAAATAGGCTTGGGCTTTTAGCCTTCTAAAATAGGCTTGAGCTTTTAGCAGGATACGATTTCTTATTTGTTTTTCTTCTGGTTTTAGGGTGAAATGTCACCTTGACCGGTATTGTGAGATTCACCCATACGCACGTTCACATATCAGCCACTTTTTATCCGTAAAATAAAAATCAGATGATAAAAAACAAAAGGTTGTATCTGAACTCCCGAGAGACACAAAGTCTGCTTCTTAAAAAAAAAAACGCAGTTCAACTTCGTGTGTCTTCAGATCTGCCACCGTCATCGTGCGGTTCGTCCTCTCTCTTTTTCTCATGCGTTCTGCTGATTAAAAAGCACGTCACGCGGGACAGGTGCTGCCGTCCTCGCTGTGTGCGCCCAAACCTCGAGGAACCATCGCTCCCAAGTTCAACGGTTAAAAAAAAAAAAAGTCTGTCTGAAGCAATATGAGAGTGTGTTTTTCTCTTCGGGGTTTGGCGTGCTCTCTGACCTGTCTCCAGCCAGGAAAACGTGTGTTAGTGATGAGCAGGTTTCATCGGCTCCGGCCCCTGGTTCCAGCGAGTTCTAGATCAGTCCAGGGTGTGTGGCGCTGGCGCTGGGGCTGAGATGATGATGATGATGATGGTGGTGGTGGTGGTGGTGATGATGATGTGTTGATGTGTTCAGGAGGTGGGCTTGAGGTCTTACGAGTTATTGGAGGAGTTCTCATTGCTTGGAGAGCTGGAGGAGGAAGAGGAGGAGGAAGAGGGGGAGAAATTCATCCCTGATAGGCCGGGCGGATCCGTGGCTGTGTTCTGCCCGCTCAAACTCTTCCTGCACACCGGACACGTGTCATGCTGGGAAACAGAGAGAAGAGAACACATGCAATTCAACACCTCTGCAAATCAGCATTTTAGGATGATTTCTGCAGGATCATGTGACACTGAGGACTGGAGGAATGATGCGGAAAATTCAGCTTTGATCACAGGAATAAATGACATTTTAAAATATATTTAAACAGAAAACAGTTATTTAAAATTTTAATCATATTTCACATTATTACTGTATTTTTGATCAAATAAATGCAGTCTTGGTGAGCAGAAAATACTTTAAAAACATTATAAAAAGATTTCTTCATATGTTGGGATACATTATTAAACTAAAAATGGAATTCATGTTCGTTAAATTTGTAATTACTCTATTTTTTTTTTATTTTTTTTTTTATAATTGTTAAGTCTTTTACATGTTCGTTAAATTTGTAATTACTCTATTTTTTTTTTATTTTTTTTTTTATAATTGTTAAGTCTTTTGCAAAGGTTTAAAAACAATCAAAAGTTCATTATCGACATGATCCTCCAGGAAGTGATTTTTATTGGGGGGGGGCGTGGTCAATATGGAGAAATCTCCATATTTCTCAATGGAGATTTTATGACTTATAGTGAATTTAGCTGTTTTTTCTTCTTCTGTTTCACAAAAATTACAAAAGCATATGAAACTGAACCTTGAACTTCGGGTTGTCACTTTCATGTACGCTAATGGACAATCCAGAGCAGAGCAT
Organism: Leuciscus waleckii; assembly: GCA_900092035.1. Classification (NCBI taxonomy): domain Eukaryota; kingdom Metazoa; phylum Chordata; class Actinopteri; order Cypriniformes; family Leuciscidae; genus Leuciscus; species Leuciscus waleckii. The sequence goes on from FLSR01000200.1 coordinate 14,302, forward strand.
CTTCATCCTGTTAATGTTCTAGTAATCAAGTTATAATAAATAAAGTTGAAATGTCTGAGTTTGACGAGCACATTTCTGAAAGCCTGGCTTATTATTTTACAGAATAATTTCTCAATGGAGATTTTTATGACTTATAGTGAATTTAGCAGTTTTTTTCTTCTTCTGTTTGACAATAGCCGCTTTGACTCCGCAATCATAGTAAATTACCGAAAAATGACCAGAATGACTCAATGTAAATACACAAACATGCTGTTCACATAAACCATGGCGTTCTGGCTTTTTACCAAGACCATTCACACATCAGCACCAAAATACCTGTAAATTCTGTGATGTCAGTCGTACGAAATGATCTTTAATGTCTTCAATTCGCCCTAATGAGGAGAAGTGCTTCAGTTTCATTATCCGTTCAATTTTTGACGACTGAGTGACAGGCATAAGGGGATGATGATGAAACAGAAAGCGATTTTGCTCTTAAAAACACAACTCGCGCATAATAGTTGTACAACCGCAGAGCTGACGAATGGAAAAGAAAGGCTGGGTCTCGAGAGAAGAGCCACAACAGTCAAAGATGTCCATCTAAGGTATATTTACATAGAAAACGATTAAAACGCAGCTGAGCTTACTGTAAAGAGTAATCGTGTCATCTCCATAGGAGCTTTATGATTGGCCCAAAGCAGACTTCTTACGTCGCATGTGCTCATACTCTTCATTCTTTGTTCACACATGCAGCATTATACCAGTAATGATACAACTTCCCATATTGGTAAACTGCCAGAAATGATTTACATGTATTTTTGGAAAAGGTCCAGTTCACACATGATCTCTAACCTGTAATTTACCATTAAAGACTGTATGTGTTAAAGGGGTTAATGTAAACATTTTTTATTTTTTATTACAAAAACATATGAAAATGAAATGTGAACTTCGGGTTGTCACTTTCATGTACGCTAATGGACAATCCAGAGCAGAGCATCTTCATCCTGTTAATGTTCTAGTAATCAAGTTATAATAAATAAAGTTGAAATGTCTGAGTTTGACGAGCACATTTCTGAAAGCCTGGCTTATTATTTTACAGAATAATTTCTCAATGGAGATTTTTATGACTTATAGTGAATTTAGCAGTTTTTTTCTTCTTCTGTTTGACAATAGCCGCTTTGACTCCGCAATCATAGTAAATTACCGAAAAATGACCAGAATGACTCAATGTAAATACACAAACATGCTGTTCACATAAACCATGGCGTTCTGGCTTTTTACCAAGACCATTCACACATCAGCACCAAAATACCTGTAAATTCTGTGATGTCAGTCATACGAAATGATCTTTAATGTCTTCAATTCGCCCTAATGAGGAGAAGTGCTTCAGTTTCATTATCCGTTCAATTTTTGACGACTGAGTGACAGGCATAAGGGGATGATGATGAAACAGAAAGCGATTTTGCTCTTAAAAACACAACTCGCGCATAATAGTTGTACAACCGCAGAGCTGACGAATGGAAAAGAAAGGCTGGGTCTCGAGAGAAGAGCCACAACAATTTTCTTCTGTGTTCCTCTGAGTGAGTCCACGCAGTGTAACAGCGCAGCGCTTCTGGGTTGTACATCAGAACGTAGGCTCACTATTGGCCGACGCTGGTCATGTGATGCGTGTGATGCTGGCCAATACGTTCTGATGTTGCGCTGCGCTGTTACACTACATGAACTCACTCAGAGGAACACACAGAAGAAAATGAATAGTTGAATAAAGTCGTTATTTGGGTTTTTTTTGCGTACAAAAAGTATTCTCGTCGCTTGATAAACTTATGGTTGAGTCACTGTAGTCACTTGGACTATTATAAACATTGTCTTTACTAACTTTCTGGGCCAAGTTTCAATTACAGTGAAGCCTATGGAAGAATGAGACAGCTCTTAGATTTCATCAAAAATATCATAGTTTGTATTTCGAAGATGAACGAAAGTCTGACGGGTTGGACGACATGAGGGAGAGTAATTACTTACATTTTTGGGTGAACTAACCCTTGAAGACCTCTAGATGCATACATTTCGGGAACACAGTGTCTTGACAGCTATAGTGACGATGCTGGATGAATTTAGAGATGCAATGCTTCAGAGAGCGTTAGACCATGTGGGAAATCTACCAGTTTCCGCTAGAATGCTGAAACACAGCACACTGTCAGCATACAAAACATACAAGTCTTGAAATTCAGCCTGTCTGAAGCACTGCAGCTGATGACAACAGAGATCAACTGATGTTACGGAAATGCTATGATGTGCTCATGTGTTCCTCTTACCCACGTGCTCTTGGTTTATCTGGACCGTAGGAAGACTCTTAATCTTCTCTTTGTCTGCCGGAGGGGGACCCGTATTTTCAAACTGATTTAATAACTACAGAAAGACAACAGGGACAAATATGTAGTATGTGATCATATGGTTTTATAATGCACTGATAGTGTTTCATACGCATTGTGGTTGTAAAATAAAGAAAAAAAGAGCGATTTTACCATAACGCATCCACTATATGGTGTGCATGTGGGATAATACCTGTGTTATGATGGCATCTAATCCATTGGCACCCCATGCATAGTCCATTGGGTTAGAATGCAGCATTCCCCTGTGAGACAGCAGTTTATAGTGCAGTGATCAGATGTAGATTGTCATACACGGAGAAGAAATGATGTAAAGAAAGAGAAAATGTCATTAGTGACTCACCATGGTCCCATCGCCATGTTTGGCATCGCTGTCGGAGCGATAATTCCGTTAACTAATTGCTGAATGATCCTGTCAAAATATTTTAAAATGTGACACAAACATTTCATTTCACGCCTGCTGACAATGAGATTTTGTTATTAGTCTACACAGTAATGACCGTAATATATCATTACCACAGTAACAGCACGAAATGAAATAGATCGCGTCCCCGTGGCTGTCTCGACATGTACCGTTGTCGTGAGGCCATCTCCCGTTCTCTGCGGTTCTCTGCGTCACGGTTTCTTCCCGGGCAAACCTGCCCTGAAGTCGAAGCCCTCATCGAAGATCCCCAGAGCAAACTGCCCATATCCATGCGGGAACGTAAACAAGTGCTGGTCCACATTCTGACGGGTGACAGGGAATGCTTTAAACAACCAGTTTGATATCACTGGATGATGATGTGCTTCACACACACACACACACACACACACGGTTTTCTTAATGTAGCTTACACGGCTTTCAATGCAATACTGGAGGCCTGGGAGAATATTCTACACTATTTAACAATTTACGATTTGCATGCTTGCAACATATTTTCACATGTTGACCATCATAGTTAAAGGTGCTCTAAGCGATGTTGGGTGACGTCACTTCTTGTTGACGTTCAAAGCATTGCCAAACAAAACGATGGCTAGCTCGACCCTCCCTCCTCCTCCTCCTCCTCCTCATCCCGTCCCCTCCCTTCCATGATTCCTGAAACAGTCAGGAACGCGTTCATCGGAACGTCGTCTCTTTGGTCGTGTGTCGGCCATATCAAAATTCAAGAGAATATAATGCGAACGTTAGTCGTTGTCATTGTCTAGGACATCTCTCCTCTAGCTAACTTCCCTCTTCATGCTTCTCTCTCCTCCACATCCCTTCATGTGCACGTGCACTAACCCCCCAACCCCCTCCCCCAAATCATTCTTGTCGGTTATTGGCT
>FLSR01000201.1:13905-28586 GCA_900092035.1 Leuciscus waleckii
GAATCTGAATACGAAGCAGTCACGTGACTGTGTGTGGAAACGAAGCTTCGGACGTCACAGATCACGTGGTTATGGCAAAACAAATCAAGCTCCGATACACTGCTTCAATGTGTGATGTTTTTTTTATTTTTATACAAGCTTCGAAGCCTCGGTGCCGAACGTCACATCAGTAGATCGGACCACCCTAAAATGGACGAACGGGCTAAGTTTGTCATCCTGGCTCAGGAGAGCCATACCTTTTTTTTCACTTATCAAGGATTTTCTTTCTACACACTCATTTTCCTTTGAAACCGATTAACTGATTTCTTGTTGCAATCGCTGCATCAATGGGAAGAGAATTACAATATTATAAATGAAGTTCCAAGTGCCCAACCAAAGGGATCACTAATCGCCATAATGGTGACTAAAAACATTTTAGGAAAATCAACATCAATTTATAAAGTCAGCTTGTACTCTTGAATTTTTCAGTTGTATTAAAATTTCAACATTCAAGATGACTTTGGGAAATGAGTGAATGCAAACAGAGAAATATAACTGCAGAAGTGGAGGAAATGAGTGAAAAGTCCTATAAGATTTTCCCCGCCTCAAAAACCACACTCAAACCAATCAATTAATCTTAACTTGGTAAACAAAACATAGTATGTGAATAGTGCAGATTACTAGATTTTTACAATTAAGTTAAGACATTAAGTAAAGTTAACTAAAAAGTGTTAGTTAGAATCACTGTTGGATTTTACAGTGTACCAGCTGCCTGGACGACGAGACCCTAAAGACCCTATTCCGGATCGGGGCATCGTTTCACCAGCATATCGACCTCCCAGACACCGCAGGGCTGGACTGGAGGGAAGCCGTCATTCGGTGTCTGGAGAGCGTCGCATCCCAATTCAGAACCCACCCAGACCCAGAGCAAATTTCAACCCAAGCGACCGTGGAAAAGTCACGAGAGCCTCCCGCAGAACGAGCAACACCACCCACCACGACGAATGAGCCAGAGCCCGAGATAAGAGGGCAGAGCTTGCATCGCCCCGGTAGTGGAGTCTCAGTGTGAATCTGACCAGGGGTGTGAGCCCGAGACACCAGCAGTCGAGGGAACGAAACGTGAGGACTGGCTGATGGAGAATGGAGACTTGTCGGTTCCCACCCGGTACCTGAATCCTTTTTGGACCATGAGAATTGTCTGGACAATATTCTGTCAGTTTGTTTGGAAGAACCACTGTTTTTGGACTGGGAGCATTTATTTTCATTAACCTGGATAGACTGTGTCATTGTGACTGTGGCTTTAGCAAGTCTCTTCTCACCGCTTCCACAATGTTCAGTCCCAGTCCTCTAGCCCCATCGCTACTAGATGTCTGCACCCCTGCGCCGTCTCTGGGGATGCCGACCTCTTCGCTCCATCTCAGCCTGTCAGCTCCGCCCTGGCTCCTCCTACCTTCAGCTCCACCAGAGACCCTCAGCCTACCGGCTCCCCCTTGGTCTATTGTCACACTGCCTTCGCCACGGACTTTCGGGCCATCCGATGCGCGCTGACCCTCCACCCCTTCGGCTGCAGCGGGTTCTTCCCTCCCGCCGGGTACACCTCTGTCCTCGGTCACACCGTCATCGCCCCCAGTCCTCGGGTGCTCCATTGCTCATCGCCTAGGCCTCCAGAACTTGGCGCTCAGTGTCATCGGCTCTCGATCTGCGCCTAACTTCAAAACTGCTTCAGTGTTCATTTTAACACTCTGTAGTGTGGACACATATGTACACTGAGGAGTGTTAATTTAACACTAGGGATTTTGCTGTGTAGAATGGGGTCATATGTGCTGTGAGCAGTTAATTTAACTCTGAGGATTTTGCTGTGAATGATCCTTGATCAATATGTGATTCCTTCAATTGAAATTTGTTGTAAATGCAAGGTATTTTGTTAATATGAAACCTGTAATAGGAACATTTAAACAGATTTTTTGTTAAATTTATTTATTTTTGCCAAAGTGTGTATTTATTTAAACACAACTAATGAAGATCAAAGTTGTTAAGACAGACAGTTTCTGCTGGTGATTAACTGGGTGTGAAGTTCACAGAGGAGGTCGTTGCAGCTGTGAATAGTGCTCTTTACTCACAGAAATCAGTTACACGGTCCAATAGAAGATTATCTGGGAGAATGTAAAACATTGTACAGTCAGTAGTTGATCAGTGTTCAGGAGGTTTTCATGTTTTTAACAACAAAGATAAAGATCGATCTCAGGTCACTGAGCTTCTGGAAAAGATTGAGTCACTGAGGAGAAAGAATGTATATGAGAGATACAGACAGCAGGACTATAAGGAGACTCATGAAATGAGTTATGAATACTCATGAAATGTGTGACTGGAGCAGCTGTAGGAGTGTTAGGAGCAGCAATAGCTGTTTATATGGGAACAGATTGATTAACTTTTATTAACTTTTATCAGATCGATTAACTAATAATTAACACCACCATCCAGTACGTATTGGATCTGATCGTGCTTCGATCAAGTAATTTTCTCCATAATTTTAATCTTAAAGGTGCAATACAATAAGATCTGTAAACAACTTAAAATACCAGTACACATTCAAGGGAAAATGCAAAAATAATAACAGTATCAAGAAAAGAAATCTTGTCAGATGTCAAACATAAAAACAGTGCTTAATGACATTTTGTCTGGTAAGAGTTCCTGAAAAAAAAAGTGCTTAGTGATATTTTGTCTGGTAAGAGTTCCTTCTTTAATGGCTCATTTTTGCACAGTGATCTGTACATAAGGTTCCTCTTAATTTGCTGTTCAGTGTCTGCAAGACATGTACGTACATAAAAATAAAATAAAAATTCAATTTAATTTTAATATACAAACTGATCACATCAGTCAGATCAAGCAGTTGTCACTATATTTAACTTTATAAATAGTTGTCCTCGAGGCTATAGTGATTGCCGTCACACATGACGCAGTCTGTTGAGCAGTAACCATCAAAGTCTTTGGTTGAGTAAAATGCACAAAGTAATCCTTTCCATCTCCAATATAGCCTGCAATATAGCCTCCAATAAGTCCCCACAACAAATGCAACTGGTCAGTTTATATGGCATTTGATACTCTCCTTGTAGCCACTGGAGATGCACTCCAGTTGACAACAGCAATCACAATCTACTAGTGCGCATGCATAAATGACGTCACCAAAACACACCACGCGCATGCGCGTAACAGCGTCCAGTACGTGTTGGATCTGATCCAGCTACGTCATCGTGCTGCAGGCTGCAGCGAGGACCTCTTGGAAGAATTGGAGGCTTTTTTTCTAACAGAACAACTTAAAAGAAATCCTTCAAATTACATTGAAAATGTTGATAATCTTAAGATTTTGCAAACACAGTGCTGCTGTAATCAATAAAGTAAATCTAACTCAGATATTAGGCTCTTAATTAGTTATTTAATTCAGGCCAAATAATGGTTATGTCAAAACATAACCAACACCACCTGATCATCTTTTCTCTTTGATCATCTGACATCATAACTCAGTTACAACAGCCAATCAAATCTAATGTTATAAATGTAAGGGTCAAGAGCCCAACTAAAGCACACACTGATAAATAGTGCTTTTCTGAAGCACTCAGAAATTCTGCATGTTAACATCAAGTGTCTTCAATAATGCTCAATCATCACTAAATTAATCACTTAATTATCTCATTACTTTAACACTGCTTCAGTGTTACTTATAACACTCTGAGAATGTGGATTATATAAACACTGAGAGTGTTAATTTAACACTGGGGATTTTGCTGTGTACAACGCTCGTTAGCCAATTATGGTCGCAAGTTCCATTGAACTTTATTGGTAACGACAGAACTTGTGACCATATTTGGGAAACGCACCCCAGACTGACTTTATTTCTGTTACACGGAAAATGGGAAAATGTGCCTGAAACAAAACGTGATTAGGTGTTTTTGGTTATATTTTAATAAAGAATTACATATTTAATGTAATGACCTGAATCATTGATTTTATTCTGAGCCTGATTACTTCAATTATGTATTATTTATTATAACAGCCCCATGATTCTACAACATGATCTCCAACAGTGTTAATGTAATCTAAAGGAATCTCAGAGCCTAGGCTGCCTACAGAGACGCGTTTTTTTGACGGCATGCTTATGGGGCGGGTAGCTAGCGAATCGTTAGGAAAAATTGGGCCTGAAATCACTGATACAACCTTTAAAGGCGATCTGTACCCTCAGATTCCTATCCTAACAAACCATACACCAATGGAAAGATTATGTATTCAGCTTTCAGATGATGTATAAATCTCAATTTAAAAAAAATTACACATAAGACTGGTTTTGTGGTCCAGGGTCACATTTGCTGTTTCTGACTTTTTAGTACCTTGTTTTGAAATGTTTACAGTTAATCTATGTTTTTGATTGTCACCATTGTTGAGATTCATATGCTGATTCTTGATGTCTGTGTGTGTCTGAATGAAGTGGTGAGAATTTCTTTCCTGCAGAACATAATTTTTTCCTTAAATCTCTGATTATTACTGTTGAAGCTTGTGTTGTAGAATCACAGGGCTGCTATAATAAAGCAAAACTAACACATTACCTATACAATCAAAGTCTAAACTCTTAATGAGATTATTAATCAGGCCATGCACTTCATGAGGATTAATTCATCATCAACCCATAACTATCAGCATGTAATCATTTTTTTTACTTTTAGCTTTTCTTGCCATTACAGATATGTCTAAAAACACACAGTTACAGAGAACACTGATGCAAAAAAGTTAAGGGTCAAGAGTCCAACTAAAGCAAACACTGATCACCGTCATGGTGAAACTTTTTATTTCTGTTGCTGAAGTCAGGTGTAGTTCTTGTGTTTCTGCTTGTCTCTTCTCTTTTTTCTGTTCTTGTTGTTCCTCTTTCCTTCAGTGATCCTGATTGTTAATACCAGGTGTCTTCGCTAATGGTCTATCGTCACTCAATTGATCACTCATTTACTTCAACACTTTGAAGTTTGAAGTCAGACTCTGAGCAGAGTTAGGGGCTGTTTACATGACACCATTTTCAACTAAAAACGTAAATATTTGTATGCATTTTGGCCATTAATTTACACGAAAACGGCGTTTTGGGTGCCTGAAACCGTAAACTTTTGAAACCAGGTTTCAAAGTGGACGTTTTTGAAAACGGTCTCCGTGTAAACAAGAAAAACACGAATCTCTGAAGATGATGACGTCATGCACGTGTATGACGTGTTCAGTCTATAGTGTTTCATCGCCATCTAATGGCCTGGCAGCAGAATACAGCGTTTTTAGTCGTTTTTGCGGATCCGTGTGAATGTGGATCATTTTGACAATGGTTTTGACTGTACGCTGAAAACTCAAGGATAAACCCTCCGTTTTAAGCATATCGTTGTCGAGTAAACGTACCCTTAATTTAACACTGGTGTTTTTGCTGTTTAATGAGCCGATGAGTTGAATCAGGTGTGTTTGATTAGGGAGACACAGAACGTGCAGTGTTGAAGGTCCTTCAGAAGCAGGGTTGAGAAATAATGCTTTAGAATAATTCATTTTCTGGATACAATATTTTAATACAAACCTTTAATTTACTATTGGCACAACAACTTTATTAATGGTTATTAGATTTTGGATGAGATCAGTGAATCAGGAAACTTAATTATACACTACCATCATAATTAACCAACAACACCTTACCTTGGCTTTTTTTGCACAATAAATGCATATTATAAACACACATATTTCAACAACAGAAAATACAAAAAATTAAAAGTAAGAGCTCAACTAATATAAACACTAATCACTAATCAGTAAAAAACATTAACCTCTTAATTATCTCATGAACTGCAGCACAGTGTTGTACTTCACTTTCAACATTGGATTACTTGATCAAATACAGGCTGGTAAGTTTGAATGGGGTTGGAGCAGAAGAATGCAGGATGGCAGAGCAGGGTTGGAGACCCCTGCTATAATGTATGAAATACAAGCAAGCAATTTTCTCAACAGTAAAGACAGTGCTCTAGTACACCACTTAACCATCAGCTAAAAAGAAATAATAGATTTATGAGATCAAATATTGCCCCTTAGGCACTGACAAAACAAATTATATCTCATGTTTAACGACTACACAGACAAATGTCAGGACTAGCTGAGGTAAGGCTGTTCTTGGTGGGTTCATAAACACTGACTGCCGACAATTGTCTGACTCTGAAAACGTCCAAAGCAAATTTTCAAATAGGTGCCATCTTTATAAATAAATAACAGAATTTTAACAACTACATTCCATCAAAGAAACTCTTAAAACTACATTCTGTGACACAATAGTATTTTGAAAATGATGTGGTTTTTCGGTAACACTTTAGAAAACTGTTCCTTCATTAACCCTCTGAGGTCGAGAAACGCGCCGACACGTTTTGCTGGATTTTTTTCACATAGCAGCAACATAAACTTAAATTACTCCGTCATTTATGGTTATACAGAAAAAACACTCATTTACTTCAACACTTTGAAGTTTGAAGTCAGACTCTGAGCAGAGTTAGGGGCTGTTTACATGACACCATTTTCAACTAAAAACGTAAATATTTGTATGCATTTTGGCCGTTAATTTACATGAAAACTGCGTTTTGGGTGCCTGAAACCGTAAACTTTTGAAACCGGGTTTCAAAGTGGACGTTTTTGAAAACGGTCTCCGTGTAAACAACAAAAACACGAATCTCTGAAGATGATGACGTCATGCACGTGTATGACGTGTTCAGTCTATAGTGTTTCATCCCATCTAATGGACTGGCAGCAGAATCAGCAGTTTTAGTCGTTTTTGCGGATCTGTGTGAATGTGGATCATTTTGACAATGGTGTCGTCTGTACGTGGAAAACTCAAGGATAAACCCTAAGTTTTAAGCAAATCGTTGTCGTGTAAACATACCCTTAATTTAACACTGGTGTTTTTGCTGTGTAATGAGCCAATGAGTTGAATCAGGTGTGTTTGATTAGGGTGACACACAAAATGTGCAGTGTTGGTTATTAGATTTTGGATGAGATCAGTGAATCAGGAAACTTAATGATAAACTACCATCATAATGAACCAACAACACCTTACCTTGGCTTTTTTTGCACAATAAATGCATATTATAAACGCACATATCAGAAAATACAATAATTTAAAGTCAAGGGTCAAGAGCTCAACTAATATAAACACTAATCACTAATCAGTAAAAAACATTAACCTCTTAATTATCTCATGAACTGCAGCACAGTGTTGTACTTCACTTTCAACATTGGATTACTTGATAAAATACAGGCTGGTGAGTTTGAATGGGGTTGGAGCAGAAGAATGCAGGATGGCAGAGCAGGGTTGGAGACCCCTGCTATAATGTATGAAATACAAGCAAGCAATTTTCTCAACAGTAAAGACAGTGCTCTAGTACACCACTTAACCCTCAGATAAAAAGAAATAATAGATTTATGAGATCAAATATTGCGCATTAGGCACTGACAAAACAAATTATATCTCATGTTTAACCACTACAGAGACATCAGAGCCAGCAGCAAATGTCAGAAGGACTAGCTGAGGTAAGGCTGTTCTTGGTGGGTTCATAAACACTGACTGCCGACAATTGTCTGTGACTCTGAAAACGTTCAAAGCAAATTTTAAAATAGGTGCCATCTTTATAAATAAATCACAGAATTACATTCCATCAAAGAAACTCTTAAAATTACATTCTGTGATACAATAGTATTTTGAAAATGATGTTTTTTTCGGCAACACTTTACACAGCAAACTCCCCAGTGTACAATGTGTCCACACTACAGGGTGTTAAATGAACACTGAAGTAGTGTTGAATTTAATGAGATAATTAAGTGATTAATTAAGTGATGATTGGCCATTAGTGGTGACACCTGATGTTAATAAGAATCATTGAAGGAAAGAGAAACAACAAGAACAGAAAAAAATAGAAACACAAGAACTACTGACTTCGAGCCATTACACATTATTGCACTTAATATTACCAGTTTGACTTTATTTCTGTCATACATCTACACACGTTCTTATTTAGATTTAACAGACGTTTAGATGGTAATGTTTTATGGAATATTTCGTTTCATGTCACCATTATGGTGGCCAGTCTTTGCTTTAGTTGGGCTCTTGACCCTTTACTTTTTATAATTAGTTTTTCTCTGGCTGCTCCAACTATGTGTTTATAAAACACATTTGTTGTGGTAAGAGAAACTATGACCTTGGCTGTGTTTCCCCAAAAACATTGTAAGCTTAATTTGATTGTAGAGACCATTTGTAACAATTGTTCTACAATCAAGTTTTGCTTAAGATGCTTTAGGGAAACGAAGCCCTGGTTATGTTCCGATGATGGAAATACAATTTTGTAATTGCCTGATTCACCAAACCAGCATTATTAACTGATATTACAAATGTTTATTTATGTGCATTATAGTAGCTAATTCTAACAGTGCTTAAAAAAAAAATGTATTTTTTTAAATCACACAGAGACATCAAGAATCTATAGAGATCTACTGTAAATTAGAAAAATGTTGGGGATGAAGGTTTTAAAATCACACACAGACATCAAGAATCTACATATGAATCTCAACAATGGTGACAATCACAAAAAATGCTTCATGTTGCAGTGCATGATGGGAGCAACCAATCAAAATGCATCCATGGTTTGTCACTAGTTTGTTTATTGTCACCATTGTTGAGATTCATATGCTGATTCTTGATGTCTGTGTGTTTAAACACAATCATTTCTGTGCACAAAGTATTTTCAAAATTGTTAATATTGCTGTTGGATCTCAAACTGAAAATTTCAGGACTACAAATCACCAATCTAAAATGCAACATCAAGCATATAGTTAAAGGTTTAGGCTCTGAATGACATCAGTGAATCAGGTCACAACATGATGATAATGTCATCATCAAAACATATTGTGAGAAGGTTTTCTCTTGTGGTTACAAATGTAACTTATAAACACAATGTTGGAACAGTCAGAGAAAAACTAACATTAAAAAAAAAAAAAGGTCAAGAGACCAACTAAATCAAACACTGACCACCATAATGGTGACATCAAATGAAAAATTCCATAAAACATTACCGTCTAAACTTATGTGGAATCTCAAGAAATTTTGTAGATGTATGACAAACATAATAAAGTCAAACTGGTAATAATAAGTGCAATAATGAGTAAAGGCTCGAAGTCAGTTGTAGTTCTTGTGTTTCTCTTTTTTCTGTTCTTCTTGTTTCGCTTTCCTTCAATGATTCTTCTTATTAATATCAGGTAGTTTTGTTAATGGCCAATCATCACTTAATTAATTTCTTAATTATCTCATTAAAGGAGCCATATGTAAGATTGTGGCCAAAACTGGTACTGCAATCACTTTCAAATTACTGTAGAGCGGTGTAACTTCAACACTGCTTCAGTGTTCATTTTTAACACTCTGTACACAGCAAAATCCCCAGTGTTAAATCAACACTGCTCAGAGCAAATATGGTCCCACTCTACAGAGTGTTAAAGTAACACTAAATCAGTGTTAAAGTTAATGAGATAATTAAGTGATTAATTGAGTGATGATTGAACATTAGTGATGAACACCTGCAGTTAACAAGCAGAATCACTGAAGGAAAGAGAAACACAAGAACTACAACTGACTTTTAGTCACAGCCTTAGATTGAATCAACTAAAGATAAAAAGAAGACATTAAATCTGTGAAGATCTCAGCAGAGGAGGATTAAACAACTCCACAAACAGCATTACCAGCTTCACTTATTACTAACCAGACTGACTTTATTTCTGTCAGACGTCTACAAAAGTTTCATTGAGAATTAACAGAGGTTTAACTCTATGTGTTTCATCTGAAGTCACCACAACAGTGATTAGTGTGTCCATTAGTTTGATAAACACACTGTCACAGCAGCCAAATAAAAAAAACCCAAAATATTTAATAAGATTCAAACTGCCCAACTAAAGGAAAAACGATCACCACAATGGTGGCCAAAAATTTTAAAACAACAACATCTAAAACTCTGTTCATAGACGTCTGACAGACGTCTTCTTTTCTCTTCATCTGATTTAATGTGACTGTGACTGGAAGTCAGTTGTAGTTCTTGTGTTTCTCTTTCCTTCAGTGATTCTGCTTGTTAACTGCAGGTGTTCATCACTAATGTTCAATCATCACTCAATTAATCACTTAATTATCTCATTAACTTTAACTCTGCTTCAGTGTTATTTTAACACTCTGTAGAGTGGGACCATATTTGCTCTGAGCAGTGTTGATTTAACACTGGGGATTTTGCTGTGTAGTTGGACCTATATGTACACCGAGGAGTGTTAATTTAACACTGGGGATTTTGCTGTTAGAATACTGTTCCTTCATTAATGAACAACTACACAGGAACAAATGAACAAACGCACTATTAACATTCTATTAACTAACAGGAAACTCTGATTTACAAACTAGTAAGTAATAGCGTTTAATGTGGAAGTTCACTATTAGCTAATCAGTAACTATGTTAATAGTGCATTACTCATTTGTTCCTGTATAGTTATTCATTAATAAAGCAACAGTATTCTTAAGTGTTACCAGGTTTTCTTGTGTCTGCTGTCTAGAAAGCGGAGTGATATAAACACACACAAAAAAAAAAAAACATAAACCAAGACACTACAAACTGATACTGAAACTAAAAATATATGAACCAAAATTACATTTATAAAACGGATAGTACTGGTCCTTGATTCTGATTGGTTGAGCCGCGTTCGAAGCCGTTGTAAATTACTCAACAAACATTCACCTGTGCCCGCATTACATATCACCGCGCAACTGCCGTTTGTCACTGTCTTTGTTGCTGCATGTGTTGCTTGGCTGGAACTACATTGCTTGGCGAAGAAATAAATGTGTTATAACTTTATATTTTTTGTTGCTGGTGTTTATTTTATTAATAAAACAATTATTAAAATGAATATTTTTATGGAGTAACCATTTTATAAAAGCAATAAGCCCCTTGAAGCCGTGTTTTACAGTGAATTTAGAACAGCGGGTCCTCCTCTCCACGGCGTGCCCAACAACGCTCCTTAGTACACTGTTAGACCTTACCAGGTTTTTTTAAGTAAAATACTGGCAACACTGTTGCTAGTAATTTACTGTTAATCTACAGTATGTTACTGTAAAAATACCATGCACTAAATTAAAACTTGTGTTAACTAAATTCACTTGCAGAAACCGACTGCTTTAAATTGACCTACTGTCATTTTAAATGCAGTAATAATGTGAGCAAACTATTACTGTGAACTTTCATTTGAGACCACCAAAAAAATATTGTAAATAAAGAGATTACACCACCTGTTAATTAAAGCAACATGCAGCATATCATCAATGTTTGTAGATCTTCTCCTGGACTGAAGCACAGGCTCTACTCTTCAGCACAATGGTGACCCACAAAACAAAATTTTACTGTAAACTACTGGCAACAGTGTTGCCAGTATAAACCTGTTTTATAACTTAGTTTATTACTGTTAAAGTACAGTTTGTGGGTGTGTCTTTTTATCTTACACTGTTAACCCTTTACAGCCCACAATAAAATCCACACTACAAAGAGTAAAAAGTAACATTGAGACAGTGTTGCAGTGAGATAATTAAGGGAATATGTAAGTTATTGTTGAGTGTAAATGCAGCCTTTTTTATCTTATCTGTTAACCCTTTCAACCCCAAAGGAAAATCCACACTACGAAGAGTAAAACGTAACACTAAATCAAGTGTTACAGTGAGATAATTAAGTGAATATGTAAGTTATTTTTGAATATTACTGATGAACACCTGCTGTTAACAAGCAGAATCACTGAAGGAAAGAGGAACACTAGAACAGAAAATAGAGAAACACGAGAAAAACTGACTTCCAGCCATTACACATTATTACACTTATTATAACCAGTATGACTTTATTTCTGTCATACATCTACAGAAGTTGTTATTGAGATGTTTAATTGAAAATGTTTAGTTTGATGTTACTATTATAGAGATCAGTGTTTGCTTTAATTGGGATGCTAACCCTTGACTTTTTAACATCAGTTTTTCTCTTGCTTGAACTGTGTTTTTGTAATCACACTTGTGCACACACACACACCTTTTTTGTATGCAGTTTGTTAAATTAATTATAATGATAAAAATCATCCTATAGCCTGTTCATTTACTAATCTCATTCAGAGTTTAATTCTGTATCAAAAGTGTTACAGTCCATCACTGTGAAACTGCAGTAATCACTTACAATGAAGAATTTATTTAACACATCATGCACAACCAAATAAACAGAGCTACATTGTGTTGCAGAAACACAGAGATATCAAAAATCAGCAAGTCTCTCAACAATGGTGGCAATATATATATATATTTTTATTCATACTGCAGTGCATGCTGGGAGTTTTATACTATCCAGTAACCCAGCATGCATTGCGACATGAAACTTTTGATTGTCACCATTGTTGAAATTCATGTGCTGATTGTTGATGTCTGTCTGTGTCTAAATCAAGCAGGAGTTGGAAGTGTATTAATGCACTATAATATTTCAATATATTTCAATGAATGTTAACAGAAACATTGTTGGATTTCATGTTGCAGATTCACATAGGTCCAACACATTTTAAATACCCATAAATTCAAAGCTTATACACAGAAAGAGAAGAGTGAACTCTTACTGCATCATCACAACAACCAAAAACACCTGATCATCTTCCTCTTGACTTTTTCTTGCCATAACAAATGTGTTTTATAAACTCACTGTTAAAAGAGCCAGAGAAAAACTAATATTATAAAGTCAAGGGTCAAGAGCCCAACTAAAGCAAATACTGATCTACATCATGGTGACTAACTTTATTATATTCAATAACACATCAACAACGAAATAACTGTTCATTCTCAACAAGAACTTTTGTACATGTATGAAATAAATAATGTTAAACTGGTTTGTAAACTGGTTTCACACTCAGTGTTGCTGGAAGTCAGTTGTAGTTCTTGTGTTTCTCTTTTTTCTGTTCTTGTTTCTCTGTCCTTCAGTGATTCTGCTTATCAGGTGTTCATCAGTATCTCAATTCACTCCCTTCTTTTCATTCACTCTGTCAAGGGGATATATTAGTGAACTAATGTAGGGAATAGTGAAGAGGGTATAGGGTGTGATTGGGAAAACAGCCTCTGAGTGTCAATTTTGAGCGCAGTTAATTTACAGTATATTCCTGTAGGCTAATTTTGTTTTCTACGGTATATTACTGTTTAATGGAAAATGGAATGATATTGTCAGAAATTGGCCTTTTTTACAGCAAGCGTTAACAGTGTGTTCTAAATACACTGTAAAACACGGCTTCGTGGGGCTTATTGCTTTCATTCTTGGCCAAAATATCTGATTTTTTGTTTGTTTGTTTACAGCCCCATTATGCTGCAGCTCCAGGATCTTTTGTAAGTTACCTGAAATATTTGGCAGACAAAAAATCTATATAAATCTCTAATATAAACCCTAGATCACACACAGCAAAAACTCCAGTGTTAAATTAACTCTCCTGGGAGTTTATTTGGCTCCAGACTCAAGAGTGTTAAAGTGTTAAAATATAAGTGTTAAAATTAATGAGCTAATTAAGTGATCCATTGGGTGATGATTGATCAGTATTGAAGACACCTGATGTTAACAAGCAGAATCACTGAAGGAGAAAATCTATTTGTTTAAGCCACCATTATGGTGATTCGTGTTTGTTTTAGTTGGGCTCTTGACCCTTAAACTATTAACTTTAAATTTAGTTTGGCTGATGTGACTATGTTATAACTGCCAGATGAACAAAGAGAAAATGTGATCAAAGAAGTTTTGTTTTGATATAATAATTTTTTGACTTGAATCTCTGAACTCATTTAGAGCCTAATGGCTGACTTAGATTTATATTGTTGATTACAGTGATTATACAGCATAAGATCCAGAAATTTCAAATTATCCAAAGTATTTATTCAAAGTAGTTCTGATTAAACAAATATTCTGTTTAGGCACAGACATCAAGAATCAGTGTATGAATCTCAAGAATCGTGACAAACAATGATGATTATGTCAAAACATAACTAACACCACCTGATCAGATTTTCTCTTTATTCATCTGAGAGTTATGACTCGATATAACAGCCAAACAAAATCTAACATTAATATTTAAGGGTCAAGAGCCCAACGAAAGCAAACACTGATCACCACAATGGTGACTAAAACTGTGATTTTCTCCTTTGGTGATTCTGCTTGTTAACATCAGGTGTCTTCAATGATGGTCAATCATCACTCACTCAATCAATCACTTAATTATCTCATTAACTTTAACACTCTTGAGTCTGGAGCCAAATAAACTCCCAGGAGAGTTCATTTAACACTGGAGTTTTTGCTGTGTGAGTTCATGGGTGGAATAAAAATATGGCAGGACTTTTACTTTCTGACCCCTGGACTCTCCACCTCTGGGATTAAGCGATCTTAACTACAGTCTGAACGCTTTCAAATGCTATATAGTTTGTCAAGATTACTTTAGGTTTAGACTAAGATATTATTGTTATAAATGTATAATGGCAAGTGTCCCAAGGGTGTCGGGGAGGGGCAGTCTTAAAAATAGTGGTTAAAACATTTTTATAAATCATAAATTCAGATATTTATTCTTTGTAATGTTTGAAAAGTCAATCT
>FLSR01000202.1:0-33204 GCA_900092035.1 Leuciscus waleckii
GTTGCTTTTAGCTGCTTTATAAAAGTCTCCTACTCTTAGAAAAGTCCTACTCTTTACTAAGTATTTTCTGACACTTAAGTCAAAGCTTAAGACTATTCTTAAGAGCATTTCTTAGAAGTTTTATACATACGGGCCCTGGTCTTTAAGTGAGAAAATGTGATTCCCATGCACAGACTTACCAGACGACTAAATGCACTGCTGGTTTCAGTGCTTAATTAGTTAAGTTTCAATATGTTCTAAAATTAGTGGGATTATTAGTAAGTATAGAGGTCAATAGAACAGTTCCCAAAAAACAAAAATAAAAGTATTATTTCTGCATTATAATGTCAGACAGAGCATTAAAAATAATTGAAGTAAGTTTTGTAAGCACCAGTCAGGGAGTGTCCTGCAACAGGCTGGAGATTCTCATGAAATCCATATTCAAATACAAATTATTACTTTAAATAAACGATTAGGTTACATTCGATTTATGAATCTCATTATTTTACAATTCTGATCAATACTCAGCCAGAGTATTGTGTACAGAGTAAAGGAATTGCAAGCATGGCCTGAAGGAGGCATCAGAAAAAAGTCGCTGTTGGTTGAGGCAATGTTTCTATATCAGGCTGCTCAGAAAATCAAACAGCCATCTATAAATGAAGCATTCAAATTAAGAAAAGCGATGTGTACTAAAGCAGCAAATAGGGACAATTTTGATTTCATTTGACCTACACACACACACACACACACACACACACACACAAACACACACTCTACTTCACTTCACAAAATGAAGTGAGGCTGAGATCAGGTACCTTCTTGAGGACGCAGACCATGGCTGTGGAAGGGCTCACATGCA
Organism: Leuciscus waleckii; assembly: GCA_900092035.1. NCBI lineage: Eukaryota > Metazoa > Chordata > Actinopteri > Cypriniformes > Leuciscidae > Leuciscus > Leuciscus waleckii. Next base: position 839 of record FLSR01000202.1, read on the forward strand.
GGGCGAGTGGCGTGGACAGAACGTCCTGGTACTGTACGCAACATGCGTAAAACTTCGACCAGAACTCCACCTGCAGCAAGCGGTAGTCTTCCTGACAGAACTCGTACTCGGTCACACTGGACTGAAGCTGAACACAATGTTTAATAAAAATGTTGCTGGTAACAAAATAAATGAACAAAGGGGAAAACAGCACCACCTTACCTCATTTTCCACAGCGACAGTGACCTCTTTCTTCAGCTCCTCCCATGATAAGTCAGAATATCGCTCTGTACCTCGTTTGTAAATCTGGCAGAAAAGAATCAACTCTTCTTAATAAATATAAGTATAAACACATTTCTGTTCACATGGTGGAATGGAGAATTGTATCAGCATGTAAGTTGCTGCTTGTTGTGGAGTGATCAGATGAAAATGAGGCTCAGGCACCAACATTTGAGTGAGCTGTGCTCTCTGATGTGTCGGTTGTGGTTAAAAACTGTACAATAACTTTTCCTGTAATGCAAACTGCTTATTTATTAATTGAACTCCCAAAACAGTATTTGAGGACCTTGCTTTTTCTGATATTTGCTATTTAAAGGAGATGGCCTCTGGGAACTTTAATTGAATACCCCTTGCTCTACGACCCATTAAGAGTGAATGAAAGTAAATTTGTACCTGTAGAGCTTTAATGATGGCTGAGGCTGTGAAGCGCAGTGGTGAAAAAAGTACATCAAGATATATTTCCTGTTTAAAAACAACAACGTGTTAGGGAACTCAAATGATACAATATATGTCACCAGTTACAGAGTTCACATTAGAACCAGATACACTTACCCGTGGGTCTTGGTCTTCACCAATCTGAACTTCCTCCTCTGGTGATGGCTGGACAAACACCTGGTTCCACATGCTGGTTGTGTTACTACATTTTAAAACATAAGTAGCAAAGTCAGACAAAAGCAGAAATATTTATTTTATATATTGTGGGGGAATTGCAGAAAATATTTATTTATATATATTGTGGGGGAATTGCATTTTTTTTTTTTTGACTTAATTGAACTACTCTCATCTCTATGAAACAACCCACTTTAGTGAAATATTGTATAAAATGTATAAAACTTTGCACAGATAAGCTTTCAGATTTATAAAAGCATAGATATAACATAGCCTGCACAAAAATTCCTGAGTGGAAAACTGTCTGTACATTCATCACCACCCAGTCTACTCCCTGAAATAACCATATATGGAGCTTACAATGCCTAGTTCCACCATGCATAACTTCATCTGCATAGAATTTCCATATATTCCCATCCATGTTAAACAAGCATTAAATGGTATACAATACAAGTGCCAACATTACATTACTAAAATCAGTCTTTTTATTATTACACCGGAGACTAATTTTATATTATCTTGCAAAAAGTTCGGCAAAAGGGCGCATCGAGGGCACATATCAGCCGTAAAGGAATTTAAAAATGATAAATGGAACACCATTTGTGGACTTCACGGACACGTGGAGGCCATTGTTAAGTCCACAAGACAAGTGTGTATGAAGTGTGCCGTTTGTGATGGCATCTGTCTGCATAAGACACCAGTGGGTGGCAACAGTTGTAAAGTACTGTGTCAATGGAACTATTCAAACCAATAATTTTTTTTTATTGCAAGTTAAAGAAACATAGCAGCTTATACAAGGTAAAAAAATCCATGACATATATACACAGAAGAGAGAGACAAACAGAACAAAAAAAAACAGCTAAATATAAATATATCGATATAATGATGTATGCAGGTACATTGGTAAGTTTAAGCAATGGGATATTTTAGTGATATAGTTAAGAGGCAATTTGAGACAATCATAGTAATAGTAATAGAGTTGTAGCAGAAGTAGTATTCATACTAATAATAATAACAATAATAGTAGTAGTAGTAGTAGTGGTAGTAGTAGTAACAACAATAATATTCATGATAATAATAGTAGGAGTAGTGACAGCAGCACTAATTAATAATAATAATAATACATTTAACCAGTCAACGAATTATTGTAGATATACACTATTCTCTAGGCCTGGGAGCCGCTCTACCACTGCCAGTGAGCACAACCAATAGACCCCCCCACCGCCACCGCCAGTGACACCCAAACCCCGCAGTTAAGCCTCTATGTTTCGCTTCCTCCACAAAGTACGCTGGGGCATCAGAACAGGCACCTCCAAACCAAGCTCATCTATTCTGATTGTGACCTGACAGAACAAAAGTCACTTTTGGTTGCCCCCTTTTTTTTGTTGGTAATCTGTGGCTTGGACCATGGTGTGCACCGGTTTGCTCCCCAGCCAGAGACACCACATCCAGCCCAGATATCCATCCAACACATTTATTTTACATGAGAGAAGGGTTTGGGGGCAAAGGCGGTAAAAGGGAGGGGACAGTAAACCTTAAGTTAATTCTATAAATGTAGCGAAGGTGTTGCTTATTTATGTCCTTCTGACTTTAATATATCTTTTGCTCCAATTTAATTAGGCTGATTTCATTTTCTTATTCTGATATTTTATTCTCAATTAGTTTATATGAGATGCAAATGACAAGGATTCTCCATTGTTCGTGAAGTGTTTGGGTTATATCTGTACAATACATAGGCCTTGTCCACACTAGTTTCATTCGAAAAAACGCATCTTTTTCTCTCAGATTTGGGCTTCCGTCCACACTGAGACGTTTTCTCCCGCTCTCCCATATAATTGCACACACATACTGTAGAGACAGACACACACTCTATAAAAACAGAAAATTATACAAGTGACTTTCAGTAAAATAATAGCTTTTCAGTTGCGAAACATGACATCTCAGTATTGAGATGGGATCATCGCGCTGTGTAAAAGTGGCTTTATACTACTGATTATGAGAGACAATAATTTAAAAGGGAAACATGTCCTTTGATATCTGGCACCAAAACGTTAGCAGCAGATCCTTTAAGTCCTGTAGGTTGCACCGTGAATCGAACTTGTTGATCCAGCACATCCCCACAGATGCTCAAGTGGATTGAGATCTCTAGGCAGTGCAACCCTTGAACTTTTCATCATGTTCCTAAAAACATTCCTAATCAATGTGTGCAGTGTGTCAGGATGCTTTATCCTGCTGAAAGAGGCACTTCTACCAGGGAACACTGTTGTCATTATTGGGGTGTTCCTGGTCTGCAACAATGTTTAGGAAGGTGGCACATGTCAAATTTACATCCACATGAATGGCTGGACACAGGGTTTCCCAGCAGAACATTGACCAGAGCATCATACTCCCTCCACCAGCTTGTCATCAACGGTGTATCCTGTTGCTGTCACTGGTAAACGCTGCAGGTAAACGCTGCACATGCACACGGCCGTCCACGTGATGTAAAAGAAAACGAGACTTATCGGACCAGACGACCTTCTGCCACTGCTCCAAGGTCCAGTTCTGACGCTCACGTGCTCATTGTAGCCGCTTTTTGGCGATGGACAGAGTTCATCTTAGGCACTCAGATTGGTCTGCGGCTACGCAGCCCCATACACAACAGAATGTGATGCACTGTGTGTTGTGACATTTCTCCCATAACCAACATTAAAACTTTGTATGACTTGTGCCACAGTAGACCTTCCCCTTCTTGAGCATCGATGAGCCTTGGGTGCCCAACATCCCGTCTCCGGTTTGTGTTTGTCCCCTCCTCGGACCACTAATTTCTCACCACTGCTGACCGGGAGCAACCCACAAGCCTCGCCGTTTCAGAGATACTCTGACCCAGTAGCCTTTGCATTTTTTGGCCCTTGTCAAAGTCGCTCAGATCTTTATTGCTGCACATTTCTCCTGCATCCAACACATTGATTACGATAACTGATTGTTTGCTTACCATCTAATCTACCCAGACCTTAACCCTCTGGGGTCGGCAATCACACCGGCGTGATCTGCTCGCTTTTTTTCTTATCAGTGCAAAAGAGACTGAAAATACTCTGTTGATTTTGATCTTACATAAAAGTGTTATACATCATTCGATCCTGTTAAGTGTCTATTTTTTTTTGTGTATACTCACAATAAAAACAAATTGTTGTCTTTTTGCAAATAAATGACCGCCAGACGAATGAGGATATTCTTCTTGGGGGAGACAGGAGCGATGAAGACTCGGGTGAGGAAGAGAACATTAATGAAGTTGAGACATTTTGAATTGAGACATTTGAAGTTGAGACATTTTGATTTGAGACATTTGAATATAGTGCTCACTGCCCAGTGAGCACTATATTCAAATGTCTCAATTCAAAATGTACATCAATTCAGCGTCAATTCACGTTTGCCAAAAAAACATTCATTAATGTCCTCTTCCTCACCCGAGTCTTCCTCGCTCCTGTCTCCCCCAAGAAGAATATACTCATTCGCCTGGCGGTCATCGCCGACGCCTAGTAGGCTAACATTAGCAGTAACGGTGCGTGTCCACTACAGCGGCAAAACTCCGCTCAGTGCCCTGGCAACGCTGTAACGTCTCCGCTTTGGTTGTGAGTGTGTTTAATCAAAGTTTTTTTCAACACACGGACAGTATAATCATCAGCGATGCACGCGATTACATTTAGAAATAGACAAGATTTGTTTCCAAATGCACCAAGCGATCATTTCAATTTTATAAACTTTTATAAACCCAGCCAATATAATCACAATGAACACATCCAAAATAAAATCTTTAACACATATATAACAACTGCAAAACCACTCAACTGACATCTGTCCATTTCGGATTTAGATTCATTTTCTGTAGCCGTAAAAAAAAAAAAAACGGTACTTGCGCGTACTTGTTGTGGACCAACTCAACTCTGACAGATTGGGGAGGGAGGGGGGGAGTGATAGTGGTCATGTAATCTTTATTTATTTATAATTTATTATTATTATTATTATTATTATTATTATTGTTAAATTAGTTTTCATAAACGAATTATGTATGGTCTTTCAAGAATTTAAAGTTAATAATATAACAATTTACGAAAAATATTTGTAAAGCTTGTGTCATGTGGTGCCCCCCTAGTGGTTGTGAATGGTTGGTGCCCCTGGGCACTGGCCCAAGTGCCCTTATGGATAATCCGGCTCTCAGAGGCTGTCGTAAGTTTTTTATTCTTAAGTGCTTTGTTCTAATCGTGATATGCAATAGTGTCGGTAAACGCAAAAAGACTGTTTGAATATGAATCACGTGTCTGTGTGAATAAATGAATGGCACAGATGTTTACTACAGCTGTAAACAACAGCGCGCATCTGTGCCTTTCGTTAACACTTGCACTTACATTAGTAAACATGTTATTTTTACATGAACACATCTACTAGTTTAGCTTTTAACAAACTATATTGCTATACTGAGATGAGTAAAAATCGACTGAAATATGTAGAAAAAAAATCTTTGTATAAGCAACGTATTAAACTGCAAATTAACATGTATATGCAAATATATCATAAAAACTATATGTTACAGAGGAAATATGAATGTTTGGACAAGATTTCGTTGAGTTTTGGACAGATTATAAAGTTTTTACTGTAAAAAGACTACTGTCACATCAAATAAGCTTTTGTTTGCCAATTTCTGCTTATATGTTAAATATATAGTATGTGATGTTTTGTTAAAAATAAAGAAGGTATATTGAATTATCAACTAAGATGTTATTAGTGTTTGTTCCAATATTCGAACTAATGAATCCTTAACTTTGAAATACGTATGATAAAATCAATGTATACTTTTTACAAAGAAAGATTACACTTGAAATATTGTTAAAATTGTAATTGTTGTTGATTTATGTGTGAAAACTGTTTAATAAAATAGCAAAACATATATTCACAAGGTAGATGTAAGTAACATCTTAATAGGTCAATATAAACCTTCTCATTAAATTATTCAAATTATTCAAAAGTCTTGTGGACAGTCTTGTGTTTTTTGGCCTTATTTCAGAAACTTAAATTTTTAGTTTTTTCAAAAACCATGCATAAACATTCTCTCAAAAATACAAACACATACACACATTGCTCACATATTATGGTAGCCCTGTTTGTGCTAAATAGAGTGTAATTATACCTTTGCCATTAATATGTTTATAAGCAACTGAAAAAAGCACAAATGTCAAACATTCAAGGATCCCCAAAACACCTTACACCGTGTCCTAACTACACGCGACGCGATAAGATTCCAGCGACAGGCACTGTGCTGATCCACTTGTCCGACACGACTGTCGCTATGGGCGTGGTTTTGACCGAGCGGGAAATGTAGCGTATTAGAACAGAGGACCTGCGAGAGACTTCCCTCCGTCTCCATATGCTCTACTTCTATTGGATAGTCGCGTCGCGCTTAACGGAATTCATTTGCATAAACATGGGCATCGGCCTGGCGTGACACTGTCCACACTAGACGCGACGTGACTGAGATGCCACAACGTCAATCAAAAATCACAACCAATCAGAACAGCGTGTGGGCGGAGTCTCGCGGCGAGTGCACAGCACAAGAGAGTAATCTTGACGGCACTCGCAAGAAAATGGATAAGTAGCTACATAATAAAATTCACAAATATTATACCATTTAAAAAATACATAGGCTACTGAGACAATCTTTGTCAAATAATACACTTGTTTGTTTACAGTTTTAACGTTCTTGCTTCCATTTGTTTAATTTCAAGATCTGAGGTGAATTATATCCATTGTTGCTTTTACAGCTACAAAGCTGGAGCACTAAATGATATTCAGCCACATTTCACGCTTTTAACATCAAATAAAGCACATAAACAGTACCTGAGATTATCATTGCCACACTTTGTGTTTGTTGTTACAGCGCGACGTCGCAGAAAAATAGAAACCGTTTCTAAAATAGAATCGTGGAGTGTCGCCGTGGCGCCTGGTTAGGACAAAAACTCTGACTACATGGAAAACATACCTTTTATAGCGTGTCGTGGCGTCGCGTGTAGTTAGGACACGTTGTTAAGACCCCAGAGTGTTAAAATGTGGCCTTGTTAGGACTGGTCAATGTTTTCTCTCAGTGTTTGACACCTATTTTTCAGCGGCATTCAGTATGGGATTTGACTGTTTAAAGTAAAAATGAAGTGTCAAGCTAACATTTAGTAAACTCAGTGTTTCCCCTACCATTATATAAGGGGGCACCCGCCCTCCTAATGGCTCGCCCCGCCCCCCTTGAAGGTCAAGTAAATTTGATTTGATTTTCTTTATAGCGCCAGATTCATGGGCGTCGGAAGAAAAAAAAAAGTGGGTGGGTCCTCCCCCAGAAAAATGTTACTGGAGTAAATACCATGCATTCTGGTGCCTTTTAATTAAACAAGTAAACTAAACTCCACTTCACGCCGGGCGGTTCTTTGCCTCCACGTCGTGCATTAAATGCACAGCTATCGGTGGATTAACACCCTAATTCCATGGTCATTTGCCAGCAATGACAACTTAAAGCTGTTATTGATGTTTGCAACGCAATATTTGACTGGAAGGGTACAACGGGCGGTTACTTTCGTCAGTTGCGGCTCGTTGAGAAATATAATGTAGCGATTCAGCGGAAATGGAGTTTAATTTATCAGGGAATTCCTCAAGTGGAATGGATTTGACTGACGGCGCTCTGAAAAGCGAACAGACAAATGCGCTGAATTAGAGACGGTAAAAGTGAGTGGGTATAATATCATTGGTCTTAAAAAGTGGGTGGGTCTTGTCCCACCCATATACAATGGTTCCGACGCCCATGGCCAGATTACAATTTGTTATTTTATTAAACAAACTAAATAGACCTTAAGTAATATGTTATTTATCTTATTTCCACGATGGCATGTCTTTTCTGTCTGTGTTTGTGCGTTTACAATTACCCCAATGAGTGCGCACGCGCGCACACTCACACACAAACAAACACTTGCGTCACATACAGATGAGCACTAGCGGACAGAGCGCGCGGCGGGACATATGTTGTGTCAACCAGATGAAAACCAGACAAAAATATTTGCGTTTTTTAAACTCTCACAGGGAACTGAAGATGGCAACACTCGCTCTACTGTAAGTCTAGCCTCGTTTACACTGCAGGTCTTGATGCCCAATTCTGATTTGTTACCTTTATCCAATTTTTTTTACCATCCTTTTACACGTTCTTTCAACTGTGACCCATATCCGATTCATGTGTTTACTGCCATCTACTGAAACATCGTGCATGCTTAAAGGGTTAAATTCTCTTTCTCAGATGGGCGGACGCGAAATATGCTTGATGCTAGCTCTGCGATATATGCGAAGTTCGCCAAACATCACCATGATTTTTAGGCGGAGGAGGACGAAAAGTGCCATCATTGCACATATGCTTCAGTTATTGTGTGTGAGAGAGATCTCAGGACTGGTGGGAGCATATTGTGTTTAAATATTGGCTTTAAGGAGGAGCAGTGGGTCCGAAATTTTGTTGTGTACATATGTTGCGTCAACGTTTTTTCACATTCCTCTCCTACGACGACACAAAGTTTCGTCGGGCCATCCGTCCCTTTGCAGATGCACGTCGGGGTTTCTCTCGTCATTAAACCGCGGAGACGTTGCCTAATGCCTCAGAAAATCCGATCTGCCTGTTTACATGACACATATCTGATTTATTTCCACATATGAATGAGGCCTGAAACCGATCTCGAAATATCCGAATGCATGCGTTTTTTTTCCTGTTTACACTGTCATAGAACACATCAGATATATTTGTTAGTATTTATAAATCTTTTTTTAGTTGTTAGTTAAAAAATAAAACTATTTAAGCTCTGGTCCATTAATATTAACAGATTAATATTTGGCAAAAAGTAATTTTGGCAACATAATTGTATAGCCAAGGATAAATATGGAAATCTTGAGACAGTGGGACTTGAGTTTGAATGTGTATCGTTCCATGCTGAAAAGTATCTCCGTTTCAGCAGCAGTTTTTGAAAACGGACTCTTTTGTCCTTTGCTTTAACTATGTAAAAGCAATGCAATAGTGGCCTCCCTTTTGTCTTCTGATGCACTGTGGCTTTCCAGTTTCCATTTTTCACTGTCTCGGTCCTTTACTATCAGTCCTCCACTGTCTGACTTTAAGTGTCTCTCTAATTATCTCACATTTATTGTGTTTGTTATATATTTGATTAGATTGGAAATCCATTTAAATAAAGTTAACTTGACTGCTTCATTTCCACTTTAGTTCATAGATTAATGGCTATTTCACTCTGCTTTACTCACTGCTCAAAACTGATGTACTTCACCACAGTCTGGTTGTCATTATCCAGCCAAACAGCCCAAATATCAGTCGCCGTCAAGACAAAATCCACTACTGTCTCCTGTTTCACACAAACACATATCATTTTAAGTACAATTCCATCAGTAATCATATAAAGGATTCAACGTTTACTGTACTGAACTCTACCTGTGATGAGAATAGAGTTGAGATGTGATCCAGGCTATAGCGATTGTTCTCATTGGCCACCAGCTGCAGCACACAGAACTGACTGCGTTTGGGAACTGCGAGGTAGACGGCGAGACACAGACCGATGGATGAGGAGAAGAAGAGTCGGAGCTTATGAGCATGTGCTGGAGAAACCTTCACATCCTCACGACCCACGGGCATATACTCCAGCATATCAGTCACCAACAGACACATCTGATGCTGAGAGACAATTTATACATCAATGTGATTGGCATGAAACTAGATAAAAGGAGTCAAACGCGAACAGATTTCATGTTAAACATAGTTGCTGACATTTAAATACACAGTAATTACATCTTGATCCGAGAATGAAGTTGGATGCATGGATAACCAGGAGCCAAACTGACCTTAAATGACCACATCCGCAGCTTATGATCTTGACACAGCGCGAATACAAACGTGTCGTCCTCTAGCTGGTGGACAGCCAGGCTGACGGCTACATCAGACGTGCTCTGATCTCCCCTGTGAATGGGATCATCCGTTGAAAAAGTTTCTGCTCTGTTTTGTATTGTGTGAGATTCAATTAACATTTAAATTGTATGCAAAAGAAATAATGTACCTGATAGCAGTAGGCATCCAGCCGGCCAACCGCTGCATCATTGAACTCTGTTTTAACTCCAGGATTGACACGGTCCCTTTTTGTAACAGAGAGAGGAATCATGATTTAGTAAAACACAGGTATCTGCACATTAATGTTAACCCATAAGACTTTAGAGTTCATCTTCAGAACACAAAAATGAAAATATTTTTAAATCTAGAACTATGTTTTTCTAAAAATGTAAAAACGTACAAAGACATTGTAATCCACATGAATCAAGTGGTTTACTCCAAGTCTTCGGAAAAGAAACTTGATCAACACTTAGACCTCCATCCTCCTCATCCCATCCCCCCATTATTTTCCAGTAATTTACCAATTATTAGACTCAGATATTCTATATGCCCCCTTGGCATATCACAATTGGAAATTAAGAAACTACAACTTAAACAAACATGAATATTTATGATATGTAATACTTTACAACTTTGCAATATATATATATTTTTTACTTTAAGGATCCACAAACTATGTATCAATGTATACAGGGTAAAGCTGCGTTCACACTCCCAGCGACTTTGCTAGTGGGTGTTCCCACTACTGGTTGCCTAATAACACTTATGGATGACATTCACGACTTCACTCCTATTAGTTGCTGCTCATGAAAGCCGCCCTTCATTTGCACAAAGTTAAATCTCAACTTTGTGATGCTGGATACGACTACTTCCTGTCGCCAACTGTCACAGGAAATCGCCAGCTCTCCGTTGTAATTAATGGGATCATGTTGCTTTGTCACCATGTCGTTGGAAGTGTGAAAGCAGCTTTAGACAGATAAAGATCACTATAGATAGATACAAACCATCTTGATCGTGAGGAGGTAATGTGGCTATAATAATGCTGCCTGACGGTGAGGCAAGAGCAAAGAGAGCTTCCCCTTGATGACTGATCCAGGCGGCAGATGTGGACGGAGAGGTCGACTGTGTTCCCTGTGCAAACGGGAGCACATAACTGTGGGCTGGCTCATTTAAATTCAGCTTCCCAATGTCTGTGAAAATGGACTGCATCTGGAGTTCAGTTACCAGATCCTATAAGAGAAAAGGTCATACAAATTATAGATCATATCCATAAGTAATATTACATTCATATTACATTACAATCATATTTCTTATATGCAAAAAAAAAAAAAATCTAAACTTCAGGACATCAGCTCTGAAATTACATAGTTGCAAGAAGGCATTTATGTCCATAAAAACTTGAAGCACACTTGCTCCGTTCTGGATATGAACTGTGATCCGTGTTGCGAGTGTTGATAAACCGCATGTTGTTGTTAGGCTACATATTAAATATTGTTAAAGTCATATTTTCCATGCTTTTGGTGGTCAAACTCCAGCTCTGACCACATCACGTGGAAAATTCAAACAACACTTTTGTGCTATTGTACTGATACACTTATGACATGTGTTCGAACGCAAAGCTAAACCATTAGAGGTGAACGAACAACACTAACTAGGGATGTTAACGATTAATCGATGATCGATTAATAATAACAATTAATAATATAATAATTTAATCGAATAAGTTATCTATTGTCGATTAAGCAAGGTCATGCGCATGCGTGTTGCTTGCGTCAGTTTGAGCAGATATAATTCGTAATATGTTTATTTTGTATATATCCAATTAATCTCATATTGGATGCGCTTTCCATCCAACGGTTAACCCGTTGCAAAGGGTTTCAGTTTACAGTGTTCATTCAGTGCTTCAGCTTGCGCAGCTCAAACAGCAATGCTCTGCTTATAATAACTATGATTGGGACTGTCATGTTACATAACATTATAATGAGAACATTTTAATAAATCGTTGTGAATTCATTGGGTTTAGTTGTCATGTTTCAGCGCGTCCACAACAGGAGTTAGACATTATGACAAGCAGGCACAACTGAGGCTGTTGTGACAGTTGTATTAGTCGTCATATTTGATTATTAAATAAGTAATTTAATTAAATGATCAATCACATCGACTCATTTCACAATACTGCTAGCCCTTTATTCAGACTAAAAACCACTCGCATTCATTTGGTGAGGAACAGCGTTTTGAGCAGCATTTGCAAACCGCCATGCTGTTGGCTAAATCAGGGGTTCTCTTACGAGAGGTCTCTCGTACTGCGTAAGATATCTTACGCTAAGGGAAAATCCTTTTCCGCGAGATATTGAAGCCAAAAATTATCCTTAATTTTGTAATAATGCAAAACGCGTTGCAGCAGCAGCCGGTGTGTGTACTCTCATAGAGAATAGTGTGTTCGAATTTAAAAGACGTGGCGCTGCGTGGCGCGCCGCCGAGCTGCGCGTCCGGTGTGCGACCCCCTTAAGGCGAGGCAAGGCGCATCTCAAGCCTATTAGCTACAAGAAGTTATCGCGAGAACAGCTTTAGATTAGACATACTACTGGTAATAAAAATAGTTCATTTAGAGAACAGACACTACAATTAAAAACTGATCGTGTCTGCTCAATGCAGCGTGAACCAAACGAGAGTCGCAGCACAGGAGTCAGATTTCACCCACTTCGCCCAATTTCACCTCACTCTTGACTGACAAGACAACAACGAATGAAGATTTGGTTTAAAAGCTAAACGTAAAAGAGCCTATTTAAGCGAGTTTGTCATTGTACTGTTTTGTTGTGTTTTTCACTAAGAATAACAATGAGCCCACCATTCAAGCAATTGCCGAACGGAGCGGGTGTGTGTGTGTTCACGCTTAACTTCCGTTGGAATTAATTGAAAACGCTCACTCTACTCCGCGCCGTTATGAATGCCCATGCAGCCGTGAGCATTTTACTTACAAATTAGCGTTTTAAAAGCGAGATGCAAAACGGGAAAATTCCACACGTCAAGTAGCCTAACCGGTGGGAAAATGTCCCCACCGTCACATCCCGTCAACTGTCTGGTTAAAACAACATTCTTTAAAATAGGCATATCTTCTTTTGTGTTCAACAGAATAAGAAACTCATACAGGTTTGGAACAACTTCAGTGAGTAAGTCCTAACAAAATTTTCATTTTGGGGTGAACTATCCCTTTAATGAGAACCAGTAGCCTATCATATTTTGCGAAACTAATACAGAAAAGACTGATCCACAGCTTTTAAGAACCGAGACCAAAACAACAACAATAATAATATAGGCTAATAATAATAATAAATTGACCATACTGAGAGCCATTCAATTCAACATTTCTGCTGCTGATCAATGAATGTTATCCATATATGGGAACATATAGTTCCTCTACTTGCAACTTCCTTTTTCTTTTTTGAAACTGGAAAATGTTTCAAAGTCCTTTAAATAAAGTTTAAAATTGCATTTAGCATCATTTATCAGCAGGTGGCAGCAGAAGATCTTGTGTGGGCCCAGACCTGGTTTTGCATTTGCTTACATCAAACACGAAGGCTACAGGAGACTACAGCTCAATGCAAAATTATTTTGCCATTTAATTGTGTTGTATTAATATGTTGATGTTGTATTAATAATCTATTAGCTGCATTTGTATGTTAAAAAAGAATGTTATTGCTTGTAAAAACTTAAAACTCCGCAAAAAGCTGAACAACTGAAGGAAACGTGATTCAGTTCATCTTAAACTCCACTGATCATTGACAGATTGTGTTCATTATTTGTGTTGAATGTCAGTCATAGCATTTTGGAATGATATGTTAGTAAATTATGACCAAATTTTCATTTTTGGGTCAACCGTTCCTTGAAGTAACTACACGGATGTTTTACACTTTTTTTTTTTTTTTTTTTTTTTTTTTTTTTTTATATGTTGCCACCTCATCTGCTGGAACAAGTTATGAAGTGAAGCCAGCAAACACTGAAGAAGAGCTTGAAGCTTTAGAGAATCGCTTGGAGGACAAGAATGAGGGAGCAGAACTGGTAAGTTTTAAATAATTAATCTTGTAAAGTGCTGGCAAAGTTTCATTATGACAATTGGCTTGTTCACTTTGGTGACCACTACAAACTCCTCGTCCTCATCATGTGCCTGCTTTGTGGAGGTCTGGACTCTACTGACCACTTTTTCTGGTTATATTTTTAATTTCTTGTTCTTTTCAGAGTAAACATCTGAAGACGTTGGGAGGCGTTGATGCTGCAGACCATGTGAAGAAGTCAATGCCTGCGTAAGTAACTTTATGTTCCTTTTTGCATTAGTTTACAGTGATGTTCCCTGTCATATACTGTCATGCACTCCCCCCACACACCCACTTACTCGCTCTCTGCTACATTTTCATAATGAACTTGATTGCAATATAATATTCTAATATAAATCTGTTTTACCATGGCAGAACTATGACAAATAAAATGATGGCCTAGTGAGCCTCAGAGGAAGAAGTGGGAAGGTTGCCTTCATGAAGACCCGTCTCTACAAGATAATCTGTGGTGAGTTTGCTTTAACATAGTAGTTTTGTAACAGTGTTTTAAATAATTGAATATAGTAAGCAGAATAATAATTCATAAGAAATGAAGAAATCATTTTAGTTGGAGGACTCTACAGATTATGCTCTAATATTATATATAATACTCCATTCTGGGCTCTAGACTAACTTCTCTATCGGCAGCACTGGTTACTACCAACTGCCTTTTGTTGCTTGCCCAAGCACATGATTATCAATGACCGTGCACACTGATAAATACAAATTTATATACTTGAAACATTGGCAATTCCACAAAAGTTGATATTTGCTAAATATTTTAATTTGAGAGGTTAACGTTTGTTAATACTGATCTGTTTTTTCCCCCCTCATCAGACGCTGTCTTGAGCTCATTTGATACAACTACAACAAAAGTAGACGAATACATGGCCAAATACTTGAAATATGCACCAGAGACAGAGAGGATAGGTGGCGGTGGCAGAAAGAAGTAACAAGAAGGGAAGATTTAACCAGCCGTGTTCAATGTTGCCCAATGTTTGGGCCATTTTTCTAAAGGTTAAAGTTCGACACGTGTAAAATGATGTTGTGTGAAATGTTGGCACACTTGCAGCCATGCAATAAAGATGTTTCTTACGTCAGTGAAATGTCTTTATTAATCTTGTCTTGACCAATTGGCTTCTTCCTAGCTGACTGTGCGTGCGTGTCCGCAAACTTAGTGTTTATGTATCCATTTCAAGGTGTTTGGTGTTATTGTTGAACACATCAATATTTTAGTGAAAACAGTTTAACAAAATAAACTATGTTGAAAAGCAGGACTTTATACCCCCAGACCCCAGAGGGTTAATGTTTAAAAGTATTTCAGTGAAGCTTCAAACCAACATCAAGTGATTTTAAAGCTTTAATCTGTGAAAAACTCTGTTCTTCAGGTGTGTTTGGTGATGAAGATGAATTGAAGCTTATATGAAGGGAGAATCATTCACTCTGAACTCTGATCCTACTGAAATAAAGGATGATGATGTGATTCAGTGGAAGTATGGAAACACTTTAATAGCTGAAATCAATAAACGGGCCGACAGAATCGCTGTATATGATGATGTTCTTGATGGGAGATTCAGAGACAGACTGAAGCTGAACAATCAAACTGCATCTCTGACCATCTTAAAAATCACTGAAATGATAGGACATTATTCTCTACAGATCAACGGTGTGAGAAAGAGAAAGATCATTATTGGTTACTATGGTGAGGTTAAACACATTTGTTCAGTAATATTTTAATGAATTCATACACCATTTTGTTTCTTTTTGTTTGTTTTATATTATTTCAAACTGACATTTTAAAGCATAGTAAAACATTATTAAGTGATTTTACAGTATTAATCTGACAAACCCTGGTTGTGTTTGTTTTTGGTATCAGGACCAGTGACGTCAGTGTCAGTGAAGGAGGGAGAATCACTCACTCTAAACTCTGGTGTTACTGAAATAAAGGATAACTATATGATTCAGTGGGGGTTTGAAAACACTTTAATAGCTGAAATCAATAAACGGCCCTACATACACCTATATGATGTATATGATGATGTTCTTGATGGGAGATTCAGAGACAGACTGAAGCTGAACAATCAAACTGGATCTCTGACCATCACAAAGATCACAACTGAACATGCTGGGGTTTATAAACGAAGCCTGCAGGGTTCGATCAGTTATGTCTTTCTCGCAGTCTTAGGTAGGTTACATTTTTGTTTTACCATTTTATGTTTTAATCAAATGAAACAATATTAATCCAAAACACCATTTTGCTTCATTTCTGTTTTTTGTTTTATATTATTGTTAATTTGACATATCAGTATCATATCTCAGATACAAACTCTGTTTCTGTTTGTTGATACAGTTGAAATATCAGTGAAGGAGGGAGAATCACTCACTGTAAACTCTGATCTCACTGAAATAAAGGATTATGAATGGATTCGGTGGATGTTTGGAACTGAAAATATTTTAATAGCTGATATTAATGTAAAGGCCGACAGAATCACTGTATATGATGATTATCTTGGGAGATTCAGAGACAGACTGAAGCTGAACAATCAAGTTTGTCTTCAAAAAAAGGCAAGTCAGTCAGTAATAAATACATTGGCATTCAGTAAAGTGTCGAACCCATAAAAAGTAGAACCATTGTCCGCTTTACATAAAACAAATCACAACATGACCTTGTGTGAGTGAGTGAGTGAGTGGCGTTCACACCAAACGCGAATAGAGCGTCTGGCGCAAGTGATTTTCATGTCAAGTCAATGTAAAGACGCGTTTACGCGCATCTGGAGGTCCTGCAGCGCGAATGAGGCATTTGAGGCAAATTGAGCGTCTGGCGCGATACGCGCGAGTGATTTGAGGGTGAGAGAGAATTCTGATTAGTCGAGAGGATGTATCACGTTTAGGCTAAAAATAGGTTTGGCGCTTATCGCGATTTGAAAGAAACTGCATCTTGCAGTACATTTTAAACAAGGAAATATAGCGATTTGGCATGAAATGTTGATGGAGCCGTGAATAGGTTAGTACACAAAATGACATGAAAAACGCATTTTTTTTTATGCCATTTCCTCAATTCGACGTCTGACTGTGCTATCTGACAAAGGAATCCACACACTACACACACAGACACACACAATAGTGGGCCGCCGATTACTTGTTAGTCAGAATGGTGGTCCCTGGCACAGAACCAGTTGAAAACCCCTGGGCTAAATGCCACTGCAGCAGACACATATTGCAGTATTAAGGCTAACTTAACGATTAATCGACCGTTAATTTAAACGATGATTGATCATGGGAATTTGTGTAAATTGACATCCCTAACTGTAACGATCTTGTGTGACATTTGCATTCTCCGCTGTAATGCGATCATGCATAATACATTGCAGTGATTGCATTAAATTAAGTTTATTCTCATGAATAATACAGATAATCAACTTTGCTTTTTAAACCGGAAGAATGAAATAGCTCAGAAAAAGAAGCCACTTTTCTCTAAATAATAATGTGTTTTTGTTGTATTCATTGATGTGCATCTTGTACATATCTGTTAACATCTCAAGAAATGTTTCAGGCTTTCATGACCCTTAAATATGTAGCTCTTTTTGACAATTTGTATCGGGGCCGGGGGTCTCTGCTCCATATCTATCACAGGTCCGTAGCTAGCCTATTGAAAGGGGGGGTTCTTTTTTTCAAAAAGTGCGTTTTTCTCCTCCTTTTGTGTTTAATTATGAGGTTCAAATATTTCATTTTGGTGACCATTTATGCACTAATTTGTGCTGGATTAGCTTGTCTGCTGGTATCTTAACAAGCACGCTTTTTGATGCACCTAAAATATTTACTGCATTGTTGTCAAATTGCTTCCTCATGTAACACCTTTGTCAGTCCATACACAGTTCATAATCTATAATAATAATAATCTCCGTTAATAATCTGTTACACAGAACTTTATTATATTAAATATTATAAAAAATTATTCACACCTTCACAAAATCCAAATATTCAGTGTAAGAGTAAAAATGACATAACATTATTTATAGTAAGTTTATTGATTCACATCTTATTTAGAGTTTTGACCTCGACAACCCAACTGCATTTACCGCAAACAGTAAACTAAAAGATTGTTTTGGTTGAATCGGTTCAAAGGAGTCATTAGTTCGCGAATCGGACGTGTCATTAGCGGACTTGTACGCGTTGTGTGATTATATTAAAATAAAACGTATTATTTTAATGAAGCATTTGGGTGAAATGTGATTGTTGTGGTTCTCCATGTGATATATTTTATGGTTTTACTATAACCTATGTTTTGTTTATTGATTTTAAATTGTTTTTTAGATTTATAATATTGTTTGTATGCATGCTTTGTAATAGTTTGTATTTCATGCTTATTTTATCTACCTTAATATTGCGCTCTGAGAATTGACTTTTAAAAGCGCTATACAAAATAAAGTTATTATTATTATTATTATTATCCCGGCAGTTAGGACATCGCACAAGATTTGTCAACACAGAAAACATTTCATCATAGTTTTGTTTTGTTTATTGAAAGTGTTTTTCATGTCAGCTGAATGGGCGGAACGCTTTACAGAGAAGATAAGGCAACGTAATTTTTTAATTTTTTAGCACAACACCCAGCAGTAATTCAGGAAAAAAATACACGAATGCTCCACATGAAACTTCGGTCTTCCGATCTTTTATCATCGTGGAAATTCTCAATTGATTTTGATTAATATGCGCGAGGGAGCGAGAGTGAGAGCAAGATAGTTTGAAGACGGTGAGAGTGCGCGCGCGCGACCGGGTCTCTCTCTCTCTCTCTCTCTCTCTCTGCTCGTTATTTCAGTAATATGCGCCCTGTCACAAGCGCACAGTCATCTACATCACTCACCGATCAAAATAAGGCTTTGGCGAGACAAAAAAAAATCGCTTGTGAGAGAGACGGAGGGAGAGCAGGGAAAGGAAATGCAGCTGAATGAACACGCTGCGTGTTTAAATAGCGTAAAAACATTTTTTATAACGAAACGCAATTTTTGGCGGCCGGCGTTGATTCTATGGCGCACCGCCACGAATAAGCTATGTGTGGGAAACACTGACTAATCATTCCAGATAATTTACCTCAAGCGGTCTGCTTTGAAGTTCTCAGAGGAATAAGACGCGCACCGAAGGAGAAGCATTTCCATTGGCTCCAGTCTGCCGTTCGAACCACCCGAACCCCCCCTGCCTACGGGCTTGTTATCAGATAAGGAGCCGTTCACATATCGTGTCTAAAAATGCGTGGAAAGTGTGGCCGCTTTTGGTGTTGTTACGGAAAAGCTGAACTGATGGTAGTTACTAGGGGTGTAACGATTCATCAACTACATCGATGTAATGATTAATATCTGCATCGGTCTGTGATCGGCAAATTGGCCTTCCGGACGACATATATCGATCTAACATCGTTTTAAAAGGTAATGAATCGATTGTATCGATACTAGGAAATAGCGCATTGGATTTAAGCACGTTAGACTTTATATGAATGTTTTTTCTTTGCACTTTTAATGATAAAGGCTTTAAACGTTACTCGATTCAGTCTGCCTATCTGTGACGTCATCGCCATGCGTGACGCGCCAGCAGCAGCGCGACAACAGTCAAGCAGCGCAAAGTCTCTCACCTCAGAAAAATGGACTTTCCTGTCCTCTCAGCCGCTATACTGCAGTAGCACGCACTCTTCAATTGCACGCGCAATTGCGGTGGAGCGCGCTGTATCACTTCACTAAAGTGCAAAAGACATACGAGCATACAACGTCGTAAATTAGTAAGTTAAGAAATAAAAGTAAAATACCAATAAATTACGTTATTGGTACGTCATGTGTGTTCCTATTTATCAGGAGCAGTTTCATGTTTCTTTACCAGCTCTTCTAAGTATTGTGTATCACCACGGTAGCCTAATTGTTGTTTGTTTCCATAACAAAATGCCACTTACTGGTTATTTTGTATATTTTTATATGACTGTGGTGGCTCATACCAAGATTGTTTAACAAAAAAAAAGTGCCTACTGTTTAACAGTATTTGTCATTCTTACCAATTTTTTTTTTGTATTTTTTTTTTTGTATGTTAAGTAAAGGGGGACAGAACTTGTACCTACTGTTTATCAGTATTTGTCATTGTGTATTCTTACACATTTTTTTTGGTATGTAAGTAAAGGGGGACAGAACTTGTGTCAACAATTTTTGTGTAAACAAATGTATTATAATAGGCTTAGACTATATAATTCCTAAAAAGGTGCATGGGTCGCGGCTTGATGACCATGGGGAAATGTGGGTCCCATGGCCAAACTATTCAAAACATCATTCAATGTTGTGATAATCGTAATTAATAATCACAATTACAAATTCAAGGGAATAATCGACAATTATAATTTTTGTCATAATTGTTCAGTCCTACTTATTAAAATAAAATGTGAATGCATTTGACATTAATTGCTGTTTACTTGTTTGTTTATATCCATAATTAATTGATACCTGATTCCCTTACAAGAATTTTTGGCTAAAAAGTCACTGAATCGATTTCAGGTCACTGAATCGTTTCGGATCGTATCGTTTTAAATGAACCAATATCGTCCTTGACTCGTATCGACAACCATGAATCGCGAATCGAAGTTAAAACGAATCGTTACACCCCTAGTTGTTACATGACCTGCGGTGCGCTTGCGGCATTCTGAAAAGTTGAGATGTATTCAGTAAAGAACGCCCCCTGCGCCTACATTTGAAATAACGAACTTGAGCGTGCATAAGACGCGATATGCGAACGGCCCTAAGGGGTCCTTGCCCTGAAAAACATTTAAGACTCCTGACTTATTCTATGGCTGGAAAACTGCATGCACAATTACAGGTTGACCAGGACTTGTTGGAATGCTGATAATTACGAATTGTATCCTCATAAATTGAAAAAGGAACATCGATAACAGCAATACTGGACATGCTAAGCTCAAAATTTTGCTGCATCTGAAGGGGAAAAAAACATGTTTATTTAGTAGCAGTGAGAAAGGCCTATGAAAGCAGAGTAAAGATCCTGTCACTTACACTGTGGTACATGCGAGTGGGGTGCGGCAGAACCAGGCGATGGACTGATTGGCTGTGACGATCAGAATGAGGACGTTGTTAAGGGTCTCTTGTATATAAACTCCTCCAGGCAGCAAGAGGCAGTGTGGGATACGCAGCGGACAGCATTATTCAGAAGATTAGTGTCCAGCGACTGCTCGACAAACTGAACAGTGTCACCTGAAGTGGACCTGGAAGACAGGAGACATCCTAATGTGTAAATACTAAAAGGATAAACAAATTTATTTATGTTAACAGAGGAAGTCAGTGATATTGGGACTGTATAAAATAAATGTAGAGAAATGTATTGATTCCAATTCTTGATTTGATTTGATTCGTTTAGGCCCTGTCCACAGGCATTCAGTCGTTTCACGGCTGACATTTGCCTACACTGAATGCAAGCATCATGTTGTCTCAAAAGCAAAAATACATGCAAGTCCAACCCAAATGTTTAATGTCTCTATATGCGGTAGTTTATATCCAGCTGGTCAATTTTGTGCATTCATTAGCCAGTGAAGTTGAATATTTAAAGCTATTGACGTAAGAAAGCAAATTGATATGTTCATGCAGCTGACAGAAAAAAACTAATCAGAAATTTTTTTATCATCACTGCAATACATATTTGGTTATTTTGATTAGAAAAACATCTAGTGTTCTATAATAATAGAAACAAATGAAGTGCAAGACTAGATATATATCATATACATTTATGTAATTTCAATGCTTTGGCCTTTGTGTAGATATTTAAATATGGCCATCTTTAAGCAGGACTGTTTGGATTTATATGAAATGGCAACACTTTTCAATAAGATTCCATTAATAACATTAACTAAGGTTAATAAACGCTGTAGAATTATTGTTAATTATTTCAACAATTACTAATACATTTTTAAATTAAGTTTTAATGTTTATTTGTTAACCTTAGTTAATGCACTATGAACTAACATGAATGATCAAGGTACAATTGTATTGCTCAAACAAAAAATACTGTAAAAATGTATATTGTATAATCCATATAGTTCATGTAAGCTATCTAATACATCCTTGTTTACAAATGGGTTTGCAAAGCATTACCTATGAAATTTGCATACATGTTTCTAGGTTATAGCTAAAGAAACACATTTGAACTAATATTTTATGTTTAAATTACTTTCTTTCAAATTTGTTTTGTAGAACTTCTCATTTCAATATATTCATATTTATATATTTATTTTATTTAGCACATTTTTATGATCCAGTAGTTTTTTTTTGGTAATAAAGTTCAGCACTGTTTAAGTTGAACATTAAAAAACAGCAACAACAACTCTTCCTCTCCTCTAAATAGCGGCACCGTGGGTGGAAATGTGCAGATTAAGGGGTGGTAATATTATAATAAGATCCCCTTCCTACGTCACTAGGGGAGCGAAATCTGAGCGGCTCAAGAGTCAGACATTAGACATGAGTCATTCGATATGCAAGAACTGCAAAACAAAAGTTAAGTTCTCCGGCAAAACGACGAACCTCTCTCTGCATATGGCAAGACATCATCCAGAAGAGCCAGCCCTGGTCGCAGCAGGTAGTAGCACACACCTGCCATCTCAAAAGCAGCCAACATTACCTGATGCTTTTAAACCAAAACTCCCACCCACATCTCAGCGCTCTCAAAAGATTGCAAATGCATTAATGCGCTTCATATGTCAGGATTTATGGCCATACAGCGTTGTCGAGTATAACGGCTTCAGGCAATTGCTTCATGAGTGTGAGCCACGCTACACAATACCAACACGTCAGTTTTGAACAGAAACAGCAATTCCCCGGTTGTATGATGAAGACTTCGAGAGCAACCCAATCAGATGTTACGATAAACTGCCACTACATATCTCCACAATGGGAACTTGTCTCGCGCGTTCTGCAGAGTGATGTTTGACAATCACACCGGAGCAAACATGGCATTTTTGCTAAATGATGTGATGCACGAATGGGGAATAAAAGACAAAGATCCAGTACTTGTGACTGATAATGCATCCATCATGACAGTAGCTGCAGAACTTGCCAAATTAGTTCATGTGAGATGCTTTGCTCACTGTTTGAATCTGGTTGCTAACGGGCTCTGAAGTTACAGACAGTTTCCAGTCTTCTCGGAAGACTGGAATACCACAATATTTTTTAGGAAAAGTACATCGCCCGCCATGTCCTGCATGAGAAGCATAAGGTATTTTGACAAAAGGCTCATTGGCACCTATCATCAGCTTCATAAAGCTGGCTCACTCATTTTAAACGTAGATGGCTCTGATTTGGAGGCACAAACTAAATAAAAAAACATATATTTGATCCTAGTCTGTCCTTTGACTCTCATGTGCGATACACTGTTAAGAACTTTTTTCATCTCAGAAATATTGCTAGACTCCACTCTATGTTATAGCTCTCTGTGACTGAAAGGCTTATTAATACCTGTGTTTTTTCCCGCATTGACTACTGCAATGCACTTCTTGCTGGGGTTCCTAAAACCACACTTAAACTACAATGTGTACAAAATTCTTCTGCTAGGATCCTGACTGGAGTCAGGAGAAATGAGCATATTACACCAATTTTAAAGTCTTTGCACTGGCTCTCGGTCAGTTTCCGAGTTGATTTTAAAATCCGTATGCTCACATACAAGTAGGGTTGGGTATTGGTTGGGTTTTATCCGATACCAGTACCTACTCTGTATTTTTTAAACGGTTCCGGTGCTTAAACGGTTCTTGAACCAGTACTTAAGAAAACGAAACCGCACACACTTTATCAAAAAAAAAAAATACCTGTGTGTGTGTCCAAACTGGACACAATATTAACTTAAATCTTTAAAGATTTTCTGATTTCTGATTAAATGAAAAATTGTGCCGTTTAATAGGCTACTGATGTAGCCTAAAACACTTAAGATAAAAATGTTGTCTTCTCATATTATGACTTTTACTTTAAAACAGAGAAATATCTGACACCAAGCAGAAATATTTAACACACACAGTATAGCCTTATATAAATATACTTGATATACTTCATACTTGATATGCAAGATTTGCAGTTGGCATTCAAATACTAGACTTACCATGTCCACCACGACACTGGCAGCTGAACTTGAACTTTCTCAAGCGTGTCAGAGGTTTTGGGTTCTAATCCGCATTCGTACAGTTTTTTTTGTTGTTGTTTAAAAAAAAAAAACGATTATGCTCATCAGTGGTTGTATATCCAGCAGGGACACGTTTGTGTGCATTATATTTTGTGATTTCACCGGAACGAATAGAGAGTCTCCGCAACGTATTGAAGCGCGCGTCCGAGTGAAGACAGTGCGGTGTGCGCGAGCCACAAAAGAAAACACTATATCAGCGCCACTGATCGCAGCGGCAACGAGCACTTTGATCACTTGATTTAAAAAAAAACATTTCAGCACTAGATTGTCTCTTATTTAACAAACGAACGAAATGAATGCTCTGCTGGTTAACTGGAGATGTTTTATTATTGGAACATTCGCACCGCGAGATGTTTTATAGGGGGCAAAAAAAAAAAAAAGTCAGGCACCTAAAAGTTTCGTTCTTATAGAGAGCCTAAGTCCCTCCCCGCCGCTTCCGGCTCATGGGACCTTATTTCGGAAAAAATATGTATGGTAGTCAATGGCGAGAGACAACTTATCTTTTTATTCCGTCTGAACCGTGCCCTGAATTACACATGATGTTTGTCAATTTAAAAGATAATTATGAAAGTCAAGAAAGTCGCAGTTTGTCATAAAACAGAAGAGTAACATTTAGTTTTGTGAGAAAATCGCTCAATGAACTACATCTCTCATCTCGCATTATGTACGCATGTGTGCAGTCTGGTACAAAACACTCAGGAATGACGGCGTAACGTTACGATAATATATATATAGAAAAAAATGACAGACGTTAGCTTCAGTAAAGTTAGCTTCATTCATTGAGAGAAAAGGTATGACGTCACATGTGCGCCTTTTGGGTTTGTAGTCTTTGTAATTACGCGTTTTCACAGTCTTATACCTCAACAGTTTTACATCAAACTGCGACTTTCTTGACTTTAAAATGTCTTTTAAATTGACAAACATCATGTGTGTAATTCAGGGCATAATTCAAACGAGATCAAAATATTTGTTGTCTCTCGCATTGACTACCATACAATATTTTTCCGAAATAAGGTCCCATGTTGGTCTACCAGAAGGGGAGGGACTTAGGCTCTCATTCGGTCTCGTTACTACCGTTTACGTCAGAACCGTTTCCCTATTGGAACCGGGTTTTGGTACCCAACCCTACATATAAGGCACTGCATGGTCTGGCCCCTCAGTATCAGTCTGCGCTTTTAACTTTATGCACACCAAGGTGTCAAACTACGCTCCACACAAGCTGGTCATATCGCTCCGTGCACAATATGGCGGCCGCTTGCGTTCGAACTTGAGTGTGTGGGCCAGTACTTCCGGTGAAAACTTCCGGTGATCTGACAGCGAGAGCGGGAGACAGCGAGAGCGAGAGACAACAGCGACCGAGTTCCATTACCACAGAGATATTTTTTCTCAATGAGTGTTTTTAGGATTCAAGAGAGGCGACTTGCCTTTCAGAGGGTGACAGCCTCAGCACTTCATCGCTGTGTGCCGTTATGTACCGTTATGTACCGTTTCGTCACATTACAACAGAGAAGTCAGCGTTCATGCGTTCCCTGTTGTAGCTGCGGTACGGGCATGAGTGGATGCAGAAGATCCGGAGGGATGACTTCAACCCAACCAAATTTTTAAATGCATATAATTTTCTGTGTATTTCACCTATGCGTTTCTATGCTTTCTATTACTGCATTTATTTTGTGCAAGTGAGATGAGTAAAGATCTTTTTCATAAATCATAACTGTCTGGTGTTTATAAGCAGCACATACAGTGTAATGTGTGTAAAATATACACAAACTTACCTATATTAAATCGTTTGTGGTACCTACAGTTAAAAATGTAAATATGTGATGATAATATTGATCGAGCAATTGATGCAAGTAAAAATATATGCGCAGAATTGAGAAAATAGTATTTATGGAGATAAATTGTAGCCTATTACAGGGCAAACATGTGAATGTTCATGGTGCATTTTATGCAAACAACTCTAATCGTAGTTGTAACTCTATATTTACAGTAGGCATAATTGTCATGCGTATGTATGTGTATGCAGCATAAGTCAAATACAATCTTCTGTTCGAGAACAGTTGTATCTCATTCATTAATCGACTATGCATCCGTGCATTTAATTGCCATTGGCTCGTGTGATAGTAATATGGATCTTAGTAGTATTAGTAGTATTTTAAGTGATAATTGATTCTATAAACAACTATAAAAAGATCATTTTCGGTTTTCTCCCTGCACCGGGCGTAATGCGAAACCGGAAGTGTCTACCCACACACTCGCTGATCCGAAATCCAAAATGGCGGCCACATGCAACTAGCCGATTGGCAGTCCCACAGACTCGGTTGCGTACTGTAGGGGGCAGGGCTTTCTCATCCTACGCTCCTAGGCTTTGGAATATATCAGAGATGCACAGACTAAGAATTTTTAAATCTCATTTAAAAACACTTTATAGGTTAGCTTTTGCTTGACTTTTTCTTCTTCCTCCTGTGTGTGTTGTATTTTAAATAATTTGTTCTATTATGTAAAGCGCCTTGAGAAGATGCTTTAAAGGTCCCATTGCATGAAAATTTCACGTTATGAGGTTTTTTAACCTTAATATAAGTTTCCCTAGCCTGCCTATGGTCCCCCAGTGGCTAGACGTTTTGATGGGTGTAAACCAAGCCCTGGGTATTTTTGAGAAAATGAAAGCTCAGACGGGCAAATCTAGAAATGTTCCCCTTATGTCGTCATTTCTCTTCTTTGCCCGCAAAGAGAATTTGGCCTGCCAAAGAGAAAATGAGCTGCACGAGCGTGATATTGGTTTTTCCTCGAGAGACATCATGGCTTGCAAACGAGCGAAGCATGGCAGTTGCTCAGTGTTTGGAAGTACAAACGAACACAAAATTCTTTTTTTGGTTCCTTCATCCGAGCCTCTGAAGAACCAGTGGGTTATGTGAATTTCTGATGTGTAATTGTTCAAGTTCAGACAGATAATCTTTCTCTCAAAGTCGTTCAATACTGTTTATGCATCAGTAAATCAAGCCAGTGACTAAACGATCAACATCACGTGTTTCTCTTAGTAGGATGAAAATAATCTTACTTAAACTGTGATTAATATATATACAGAAAGCGATCAAAGAACATCCCTTTCCAATCGCCCAAGCTGTCAATCACACAGCGCAAGTTTATCTGGACACTTGCCAAAACTCGTTATGAAATCAATGACGCTGTTATGCTGCACAACGAAGCTCTTACTGTACTTACCTCATGTTTGCATTGGTGAAAGCATTAATGAGACTACAGAAACTACGTTGCAATGATAAGACCTTCATTCACGTGATCAACAGGCTGTCGTCAATGCTCATCACTGCAACCTTTTATGTGATGGGAATAGATCTAAATACTTAAACGTCTCACGATTCGTTAATCCCGATAGCTGTAATAGTAAAAACGTATAATAGCTGTAATAGTAAAAGTATTTGAGAGAGTTCCACATGTAATGCTATATATTTCATATGCAAGCATGTCAGCCAATCACAGCAGTGGGCGTTTAAACTGAAGTTTCACAGCAGACACGTCCCTTCAAACAGAGTGTTCAAATCAGAGGCTAAAATCAGGCTAGGAAAAATGCCTTTTATTTCAAAATTATAACAACTTTTGATCTAAAAAACATACTAACATTATAAGGGCACCCAGGAAACTTTCTAAAATATTAAATTAATCCATGGAATGGGACCTTTAAAGGCACTATATAAAAATAAAGTTATTATTAGGGATAGATCGATATGGATTTTTTCGTGCCGATACAGATTTTTTTTCATCAGCCTTAGCCGATGACCGATACGGGCTGCCGATTTTCTTGGTCCGATATTTGGAGCCGATACTGCTTTAGTGTTGAGACTGAATTCATTCGTTTTAAACGTGTTTGAATTAATGATTAACATTAGTTTTTTTTATAAATAGAATGGAACATGTTATTCTGTGTAGTTGTCTGATATATGTAATCGTGATCTCCATTTTAAACAAAACAAAAAAGATTTTAAACCAAATAGATTCTCAGTTTATTATGAATTAGGGACTGTTCACATATCCGTCTAAAAAAGTGTGGAAAGCACGGCCGCGCCGCTTTCTCCTTTCTACAAGAGCTTGCGCTCCCGTGGCGTCGTCGTTGCTCTGCAACCATGAACTGCGCTCTCCATGATGACGAGGAAGTAAGGATTAATTTCTAGCCCTTTACGACTACATATATTTATGGAGATGAGAAATAAAACCCCACCCTGTCCAGCTATGATCAGCTGTTCGGTCGAGCTTTCGATGTTGTCATGGAAAGGTCAGTTGTTTTTTGTCACATGACCTGCGTGCGCTTGCAGCATTCTGAAAAGTTTAGAAGTTTTCATCTTACCACGGCATAGGAGCGCCTGGACAAACGAGCGCGCTGCATCGCATGCGTGTCGCAACCGCGTCACTTCTTTTATGAGGAGAAGTAAGGATTAATTTATTTCTAGCCCTTTACGACTACATATATTTATGGAGATGAGAAATAAAAACCTGGAGCGCCTGGACAAACGAGCGCGCTGCATTGCATGCGTGTCGCAACCGCGTCGCTTCTTTTATGAGCACACGTCCAAACTTCAGCCAGGTGGTCGCTGAATAAAACTCCCACAAATATCACGGAACAACGTCGACTCGGCATTATTTAATCCTATGACCAGTGTTCGTAACAGCTGCCGTATGCATATGGATAGCCTCAAACTTAGCTATTTGCAGCTCCCTAAATACAATGACAAGCAGTTTTATAGATGAGGCATTCGCATTTTCCATTTGGACCCACAAACTTGCTTTGCTATAGTTGAACGCACATACAGTATAGAGCAATGTGTTTCCACTTTCAAAGTTTATGGCAATATTTCAGCTAAGTCAAACAGTCAAAAGATGCTTTGAAAGTTTAAACCTTACAGTTGTCTTGAAGAGGCTTCCAGCACTCTGCTAGTGTGGGAGGGGCAGTGCATGGGCTGCACGTGAACTGCAGCGTCTCCAGCAACACAGAGCTGCCTGCGGACGCCTGTCTGTAAATAATGCCGGGAAAAAACTATCGGCGAACGCAGCAGCCGCGAAAACCCGCAAATATCGGCCCGATATATCGGTCGATCACTAATTATTATTACTTGGCCTTCCTGAGCATAAGCGATGACTGATGTCTGCACGAGGTGGAACAACGCACGACATGTTGGGGCGATTCATAGAACAGCCCGCAATTTGCGCTGCATTACTGTCAACTGAGGTGTGAAAAAAATGCCAAAGATCTGTGGACATTAACAGAAGCAGACATAACCTGTGCTGAAGATGAAATAAATGCACTGAAGTCACTTAAATTGGCAACTCACGTTATGTCCGAGGAGAAGACCCCTGGGGTGTCTATTATCACACAGTTACATGCTCAGTTAAGTCATGGCACTCAAATTGAAACCACCGAGTCGGCCGAAACCAAAACCACTCACGAGTTATTGAGTGCAATAACTGCCGCGTCACTCGGCAGAGATGCGGGGCATAAAGATCGCTGTGACTAGAGATCTGGAGAAGAGATAAGAGCGTGAATGACCTCAGCATTGGATCCGCGCTTTAAAGCACTGCCCTTTTTGAAGGAGGAGAAAAGACAGGGGGTCTGCACCAAAATGGCAATGGAGGCATCACAGATTTCACTTGCAATGGTGAGTTGACTGAAAGAAAACCAAGTTAGTCAAATGTTTATTATATCAGCTAGCAGAGGTGGAAAGTAACGAATTACATTTACTCGCGTTACATAATTGAGTAGTTTTTTTGTGTACTTCTACTTTAAGTAGTTTTTAAAATCTGTAATTTTACTTTTACTTAAGTACGTTTTGATTGAAGTATTGTACTTCGGTACATTTTAAAACATATCCGTTACGGAGTAAAAAAATAACTAAAATAACTAATAATACAAGGGAGGGAAAATCGCGTTCCGGAAACTACTGCAAGGGCGGGAGAACAAATGTGCAAAAGAAAAAAAGTGATGTAACACAGTCGAAAGCGAACCATTGTCAGTATGGGCAATATTTGGATGTGCAGTAAACAACTGAGAGTGGTTGTCCTCGAGGATAGATATACAATTTGCAAAAATGCAAAGTGTCTGAAAAAGGAGGAAACACATAGAACACCATCCCTCTGCGTGGATAAAGGTGTGTCCCTTTATATTTAGATGCAGAGGGAATCCAGTAATGCAAATTGAATTTACAGTACAGGTACTTGCACACCGATTCCAAAATTTTCGTATGCTTTTTTTCACATTCGTCATTCGGTAGCTATGAATTGTCAAAACACCACTGAAAATGCTTGCTACGGATGCGAAAAACGCAGAAAATCAAGACATGAGGATGTATTTATTTTTTAACATGCGAAAATTTCGGACGCGAATTTCGGATTAGTGTGCAAGGATGTCACGTAAAAGACGCAAACTGATGGATAAATAAATCGAAAGTAGAGCTGTGCACACAGACCACCAGGAAAATAAGTATTTGAACACCCTGCTATTTTGCAAGTTCTCCCACTTGGAAATCATGGAGGGGTCTGAAATTGTCATCGTAGGTGCATGTCCACTGTGAGAGACATAATCTAAAAAAAAAAAAATCCAGAAATCACAATATATGATTTTTTAACTATTTATTTGTATGATACAGCTGCAAATAAGTATTTGAACACCTGTCTATCAGCTAGAAATCTGACCCTCAAAGACCTGTTAGTCTGCCTTTAAAATGTCCACCTCCACTCCATTTATTATCCTAAATTAGATGCACCTGTTTGAGGTCGTTAGCTGCATAAAGACACCTGTCCACCCCATACAATCAGTAAGAATCCAACTACTAACATGGCCAAGACCAAAGAGCTGTCCAAAGACACTAGAGACAAAATTGTACACCTCCACAAGGCTGGAAAGGGCTACGGGAAAATTGCCAAGCAGCTTGGTGAAAAAAGGTCCACTGTTGGAGCAATCATTAGAAAATGGAAGAAGCTAAACATGACTGTCAATCTCCCTCGGACTAGGGCTCCATGCAAGATCTCACCTCGTGGGGTCTCAATAATCCTAAGAAAGGTGAAAAATCAGCCCAGAACTACACGGGAGGAGCTGGTCAACGACCTGAAAGAGCTGGGACCACCGTTTCCAAGGTTACTGTTGGTAATACACTAAGACGTCATGGTTTGAAATCATGCATGCACGGAAGGTTCCCCGGCTTAAACCAGCACATGTCAAGGCCCGTCTTAAGTTTGCCAATGTCCATTTGGATGATCCAGAGGAGTCATGGGAGAAAGTCATGTGGTCAGATGAGACCAAAATAGAACTTTTTGGTCATAATTCCACTAAACGTGTTTGGAGGAAGAAGAATGATGAGTACCATCCCAAGAACACCATCCCTACTGTGAAGCATGGGGGTGGTAGCATCATG
This sequence comes from Leuciscus waleckii, assembly GCA_900092035.1. Classification (NCBI taxonomy): domain Eukaryota; kingdom Metazoa; phylum Chordata; class Actinopteri; order Cypriniformes; family Leuciscidae; genus Leuciscus; species Leuciscus waleckii. The sequence goes on from FLSR01000202.1 coordinate 32,350, forward strand.
CTTTGGGGGTGTTTTTCTGCACATGGGACAGGGCGACTGCACTGTATTAAGGAGAGGATGACCGGGGCCATGTATTGCGAGATTTTGGGGAACAACCTCCTTCCCTCAGTTAGAGCATTGAAGATGGGTCGAGGCTGGGTCTTCCAACATGACAATGACCCGAAGCACACAGCCAGGATAACCAAGGTGTGGCTCTGTAAGAAGCATATCAAGGTTCTGGCGTGGCCTAGCCAGTCTCCAGACCTAAACCCAATAAAGAATCTTTGGAGGGAGCTCAAACTCCGTGTTTCTCAGCGACAGCCCAGAAACCTGACTGATCTAGAGAAGATCTGTGTGGAGGAGTGGGATAAAATCCCTCCTGCAGTGTGTGCAAACCTGGTGAAAAACTACAGGAAACGTTTGACCTCTGTAATTGCAAACAAAGTCTAATGTACCAAATATTAACATTGATTTTCTCAGGTGTTCAAATACTTATTTGCAGCTGTATCATACAAATAAATAGTTTTAAAAAAATCATACATTGTGATTTCTGGATTTTTTTTTTTAGATTATGTCTCTAACAGTGAACATGCACCTACGATGACAATTTCAGACCCCTCCATGATTTCTAAGTGGGAGAACTTGCAAAATAGCAGGGTGTTCAAATACTTATTTTCCTCACTATAAGTGTTTAATTGAGATAAGTTTATAATAACTTTGCTTTTCATTTATTACTTAAAGCCAGTTGAAGTTTTTCGATAGCTACTACATTAAAAACTACTAGCCTAACTGATAAAGTTCACACATTATTAAAACAAGTGAACAGTTAGTAATAAAATAAGAACAAATACACAAATTACAAGCAGAGATGAATAC
>FLSR01000202.1:48067-66536 GCA_900092035.1 Leuciscus waleckii
CCTGCTGGTGAGGTCGACTAACAGCAGATGGAGAGTATGCTCGGCAATCTGCTGCTTTTCCTGCAGTTCGTGGACGTCAATGTTGAATTTACTGTCGAATTTGAACCACTGAATTTGTGGAAGCGAATTTGCAAAGCGAAATAAAATGGACCGAAAATTGCCTGTTGAATATTATTGGTTGTATTTTTAAACAGTTTGAATATTTTGGAAGTGAAATATGAAAGGTGAATATGGATTATTGAATTTTTTATAATGAAAAGGTGTTTGAAATGTTTTTAATTTAAATATTCACAGCTTAAATATTCAACCATGTTGTATTTCAGCCCATAAAAATGTAAGCACTAAAAATACAATGCATTAAAATGCAAGCATGGTTAATGCAATGCCTATTTTTTTTCAAGTAGTGCAATTCAACAGGCTTTTTATTTCAAAAACCTTTGACATTATTCTACTTCCATAATTGACGACAACAGATCAATTAAATCATGCAAAAATCGGTTGCAAAAACACAAAATCAGTTTGACTTTTTAGTCCAAAAAGTGATCCGTTTAACAAATATCGATTAATTCTTCTTTGCTTACGAAATGTTTCTTCTGAGAGAGTGGAAATTTGTATCAATTTCCAACTAAATTGTTCACTGTAAGTGCGTTTTAGGAGGAAAACATTATACTATTTTGTTAGTTAGAGTCTTACTAAAAGAATAACCCCGCCCCCATCGTTCTTTCTGCAGCTCTGATTGGACACATTAAACAAAACAGACACTTAACATAATACAACTCTATATGCCTCTTGTTTCTTCTTTTTAAAGTTGTGAAATAACTTTAGATTCCTCTTTGCTGCAACTCTCTGAAGCATCAGTGTTATAGTTCAGTCAATAGATAATATTTCATTTACACATATTTCATTGTAATGTGTCACATACACATTATTCTCTTAACTTGCACTTATAGGTGCATTTTTAATTTACAAAAGCAACAACAGGTTTTGAAGAATAAACCTCTGATTATTCCACATCATCTAAACTGTTCTCAGAAAATTAATCTAGATTTTATTCCAGTTATCAGATTGTAAGACTTGAGTTACTCACCGGTGACAGTAACACTGAATATGTCATGTGTCTGAGCTGTGGTCGAGATCTCTAGTTTATAGATCCAGTATGGTCAGATCTGGTGTTTGTGATGGTCAGAGATCCAGTCTGATGATCCAGCTTCAGTCTGCCATTGAATCCCACATTATCACCCTCAGATGTAGAGAAGTGTCCAGCTGCTTTTTTAATTTGAGCTATGATTTTATCACCAAACCACCACTGAGCTGAAGCATCTTCTGGTATTTCAGTTTGAGGGTTTAGAGTGACAGAATCTCCCTCCATCACTGACACTGTCACATCAACTTTCTCAACACCAAACACACCTGGTGGGGGAAAAGATAAATAAAAGATGCTGTTAATTCTTGATCAATCCTGGCATTTTTCTGCAGTGCAGCAAATGTTAGTGAATGTGAGGATATCCTTATGTGAGGATATTGTTTTAAATGTAGCCTACATCCATTTCACACTTACATCACTGTGTTTTTGATCAAATAAATGCAGGCTTGATGAGCAGAGGAAACTTCTTTCAAAAACATTAAAAATACTAATTCTTATACTTGCCCTGTAATACATGTATTCTTTGTTTTAGATTTTATTAACTTAAATTCTTATGAATAGTAAAAATGTTGTAATGTCTATTTGTTATTTATGGCCTGTACGCCGCATTATTGATCTGAGCTTCTACATCTTGAATTCGAATAACATTCAATAAAACATAATTGCTGGCTTATTTTGACTATAATAAATAAGCAGATGAAACATAGTAGGCCTATACACTGTTTATCACAGATTACTTTGGACCAAAGTTACCATATTATAATTAATTATTATATAGTTCTATTCATTCATTTTATTTAAATTAGCACTGATTAAAATGTATAAAGTATGAACAAGATATGAAACAAAATGTATTAATAATACACAGTTTAAATATCACAAATATCAAATTGTATTTTCATTTGCGTCCTATGCTGGCTAATTACGACGTTTAACCTGTTATCATAATGAAATTCATTCATTTATTTGTCATTTAAACTGATGCAAACAGGGAAAGAGAGTAGAAAACACTTATTATCCTGTCGCCCCCTCTAGTGGACAGCATTAAGTATTGCGGCCTTCATTGCTCAGATAACTCAAGTCGATGGATTTTTTGGGAAAGTCTGACCAGTTAGAAGCAAGTTCGACCAGTCTGAGGGTCTGAGCTGAGTTTGGTGAAGCATCAAAGTTCTAGGCGGAGTCAATTTCTCATAATAATAATAACAATTAATCCCAAACAATAGGTTACTGTCGTAACCCCGGTTCTCTGAAACATTGAGTGGAGAGATCCACCTATGGGAAGGGCATCCGTACCTGACCTCTGCAGAAGCATCCAATTGCACCAAGTCTGGCTAGACAGACAGAAGCGCGAAGCCAATGCCAGGTAAGGCCCCACCCACTTACCTGAGGGCATATAACGCCTGCAAGCGCTGCTGTTCTCCAGTAAGTATATTCGCTTCTCGTGCGGCAAGCGGGGCAAAGCTGGTGGATCTCTCCACTCGATGTTTCAGAGAACCAGGGTTATGACAGTAACCTATTGTTCTCTTTCATCATCTCGTGTTCGAGATCCATCTATGGGAGAGACATCGACAGCTCCCTGATTGCCCAATACACTCACAGTGAGGTCCTGTAAGCCAGAGAAGGACGGTCGCCAAAGGGAGGCAGTGCCTGACATGTCCCATAATCATGAACCTGCAATCCTGATGCACACACATAACTGCTGTGCACATGCAGGACATGGAACATGCATGTGGCACACACATGATAATAACCCCAGCAACACAAATGTGCATATATACACCCAGGAAGGAAAGGGATGCATGCTTGGTGACAGGAATGTGCATGGCCTGCCGGCCCATTCACTTCTTATTTGTTACTTCCAACGGGGTTGCAGGGAAGGGCTAAGAAGACCCCACCCCTAAAACCGAATGTGCCACCGAGATACTGGTGACATCCAGCCGGTAGTAACGCACAAAGGTATGAGGAGAAGCCCAACTGGCAGCGGAGCAGATGTCCTGCAGTGACACTCCCCTAAACAAAGCCCAAGAGGCGGCTAAGCCCCTCGTGGAATGACCTCTGATGTCCCCTGGGGGCAGCACTCCCTTCAATTCATATCTCAAAGCTATAGCATTCACAAGCCAATGTGAGAGGCGTTGCTTCGATATGGGATTCCCTCTATGAGGGGGCGCCCATGAAATAAAGAGCTGGTCGCTCCTCCTGAAAGCACTGGTCCTGGTCATATATGTCTGTAAACCAAGGACGGGACACAGAGCATTTAGCCTCTGATCCTCCGGGGAGGAAAAAGGAGGAGGGTGAAAAGCCAACAGCTCAACACCTCCCAAGTGAACGCAGGAAAGCATTTAGGCATAAAGGCCGGATTAGGCTTAAGGGAAACCTTATCTCCACTAAGAGAGAATTTAGTCCACGAGGGATGAACAGAGAGTGCATGTAGCTCACTGACACGTTTGGCTGATGCCAAACCCAAGAGCAAAGCTGTCTTAAAGGACAGCAGCTTTAGGGAAATACTTCCCAGAGGCTCAAAAGGATATTGAGACAAAGCCTCCAGCACCATGGAGAGGTCCCACTCAGGAAAAGTTCTCCTGACGACTGGCAAAGAGCGACGGGCACCCTTCATAAATCTGCGGATTAAAGGATGCTGCCGACTGTTGAGCCCTCAAAACCCACATGACAGGCCCGAAATCGCAGCCAGGTAGACCTTAATTTGTAACCGCTCTGACCGTACTAAACAGCCGAGTTTACAAAATAATTAGGACCGCCTGTTCCCGTTATCTGTTCAGTATCAGTTACTAAATTGCAAGAGATCACAAATAACAGAAAGAGATATGTTTAGCAAACAACCTCCGTGTATTTACTACTTCACAGAACATTAAATAACAACCCATACAATAATACCTTATACAACACCACTATATACAACCAGTTGAGAACGTGTGGGTGTGTGTGTGTGTGCGTGCGAAAAGTCATATAGTCCAGGGTGTATCTACAATGTTAGGATCAGCCTCACCGGTGAGAATATCAAGTCCGTGAGCGTGATCAATGAACGTGATGACTGGCTTATGTCCTCCGATCAAAGTAATCCCGGTGTTGTGCCGAATTTCAACCCCCTGCCAAATTATTAGCCCCCTCGTTGAAGTCAGTACCTGATTGCCTAATCCTAACCCCACCCCTAATCCTAACCCCTCCCCCACAGCTAATCCTAAACCTACCAATACTAGGGGGGTAATAATTTGGCGGGGGTCGAAATTCGGCACAACACCGGACGAAACCCACGTGATGAGAAGTCACGCTCAGATCTCGCGTGAACAATAATGAGGTTCCCATACACAATAGTGAGGCATATACAGCGTACAGAGGAAAGCAGACAAGGTAATACATAAAGTGACACAACATATTTAGTTATATGGCACTAACCTTATTTAAAACTTCCCTTTATGTGGCCACGCTACATAGATCCCCTCCCCCAGCCTTCGGCATAGGAGGAGACCGTCTGTACCAGCGTTTTAAGTTCACCACATTTACAATGTCTGTTTTCAGTGGAATGCCCCAAATCACAGTGTAATTTATTGGACCCATTCTTTTTATTACTTCAGCTGGACCCTCCCACTTGGGCGCTAGCTTGGCAGAAAATCTACTGGAGGCTGACGAGAGAGGGTGAGTCTTATCCAGATTAGATCTCCCGGCTTGAATTGCGCATCCTTCCATCGGGCATTATAATACCTAGCTTGTCTGGTTTGTTGTACCCCTACTCTGAGTTTTACCTCCTCTGCCATGTTGTTTTGACGTTCGACTAGAGTATATGAAGCTTGGTCAGGCGTGGGGGGTCTAAGGATCAACCTCTCCAGAGGTCCATGCAGCTGACCACCCAGCATTAACTCAGCCGGAGCTCTACCGGTGGTCTCTTGGTGAGCTGTATTGATGGCGAACCTTAGCTCCGGTAACCACTGATCCCATGTCTGATGATATTGTCCTACATAGGACGCAATCATGGTTTTTACAGTCTTGTTAACTCTTTCAGTCAGGTTGGTTTGCGGGTGATAGCTGGTGGTGAGTTTCTGGATGCTTCCCCAAGACCTGCATAGTTCAGATAGCACTTTGGATGTGAATTGTGCTCCCCGGTTCGACACCAGGTATTTTGGCACTCCCCATCTGGTGAAGATTTCCTCTCTAAGAATTTTAACTATTTTCTGTGTCTTACTATCTCGCAAAGGGAACAGCTCTACCCACTTTGTGAAATAGTCGACAATCACCAGAAGGTATGTGTTTTGTTTTTTACTCAGCGGAAACGGTCCAATGAAATCCATCCCTAAAGTGTGTCCCGGTTCATGAACTTTGGTATGCTGTAGGAATCCGCTAGTTTCGTATTATCATGTTTGTATTTTTGACAGATCTCGCAACCCTTGACGTATTGCCATACGTCTTTATGGACAGATGACCACCATGCTACTTCCAAAAGCCGCAACAAGGTTTTTAGTCGGCCCAGATGTCCTCCTAATGGGTTATCATGGAAGTAATGCAAAAAACCTGGTATCATCTCCTGAGGCACTACCAACTGGAATCTCTCTCCGGTATTCTTGACAGGTATCCACCGGTATACCACACCCTGGTGTTCTTTGAAGGTGATCCGTTGATCTTGAGCCTTATGGGTTTGGTGGGATCCCTGCAGGAGAGCAATTGCATTGTCCGACTTTGGTCCTGCGAGATTTCTCCTAGAGTGTGAGGTATGTCTGAAGCACATTTGGGTGTGGTTATGGTCATACAGGGCACGCTGTCTCTCTCCAAAGGCTCGTAAGCTCTAGACAAGGCATCTGGACCTAGATTGAGACATCCTCTACGATGATGTACCTGGAAAGTGAACTGTTGCAGTTGTCGTGGAAATTTTAAACTGTATATTAAACTAACCATGTTTCTAACATCTAACCTTATTTGAACAGGATGTATTGTACGAAATCAATGGAAAACTTGTGACTTTGACTGTGTGCGTATGTATATGTAAAAATAACATAGTTTGGGAAATGAAACTAGACAGTCTGTTAGAATCTTGTGATTAACGAATGAAGTCATCATTAAAACAATTTGGCGGGCCAGATCCAGGAGTCCTCGGAAATCCACTACAATTTGGCGGGCCAGATCCAGGAGTCCTCGGAATCTCCCTCTGTCGGATGGACGGGGATGAGGAACCACATTGTCTTCACTCTGCCAGACTGCAGAACCCTGTTCAACAGAGGGAACCATTCCAGTCGGGCTAAAAGGACTTAAAGTATTAGTATGACAGACCTCAGCACTTTTCCTTAAAAATGCTTCTAAATTAATTAAAAGGTTTAATAAAATTTTGGCTGTTCTTTTAAGTAAAAATGTGAAGAAAACTGGTAATCACACTAAAAGATTTAAGGATTTTGAAAAAAAAATTCCTTACCTTGTCTATTAAGGGCAATGAGCAATGATTATGGTTAAATGCAACCAAGGTATACGTTGAGTATTTTGTTTTTTGTATTAAGAGTGCTTCAAAAAAGCTGTCAATAAAACTTCTGCAAAGCAACTTGTCATGCTGGAAACCAGATCCGGGAGGGGAAAATACCCCGAGCTGCTGCAGCACTGAAAATGCTTTTTGTTTGAAGTTTTGTTTTAAAAAGACTTTGATTTTGATTGAATTAAAGAAAGGTTAACAAAGAAAGGTTAATAAAGAAAGATAAAGAAAGAAATGTGAAACAAGATAAATAGATCAATATTGTTATCCTGAGATTTATGAATTTTTTACATTTTGAAATCAATTAAACATTGCAGAAATTGTTAAAATTATAAATCATAATAATAGGAATATGCACATGTGAAATACTCTGTGATAATTAGGAAATTTTTAATCATAAAGAAACTTTTATGAGTTAGACTTTAATTATGTATTTATGTAGATGAGATATATAAAACTGAGCAATAGAATTTAAGCAATTCACTGCTTTTGAATTTAGGCAATCACTTAAATACTTTCTATCTGAAGGTGTCTAGAATTTGTATCTCGTTATCCCTGGGAGACAGTGTGGAAAAATGTTTTTGATCCATGAGATTCTAAGAGTCAATGGTTTTTGTTTAACTAGGATAACTGTTGTGCATTGTGCATAGTATGAGAATGAGATTGTGTGACCAATTTAAATATAAATTGTGATTTGAACATGCACATAACAGACATCTTACAGTCATTTTATTTTGGTTTCTGATTATCCACTGGTTACAGCAATTCTTCATATTTCTTCAACTAACTCTTTGAATCTGCTTTCAATAGGTAACATTAACAGCCCTACTGCAAGAAGTTCAATAGCAGAAGTGAGAGCATGACTCACCAATCTGGATATGGCAGTGAAGTTTATGTAAAAGCTATAAATGGTTTTATGGCTATAAAAGCAACAATATTGGTCACTCCATTTCATTTAAAGTTAATTTAGGTAATTTTCTAGATTCAATGAAAACAATGTTTTCTAATTCTAAACTTTTGAAAACACATGCTGTCATCACCAGGGGTACGAGATGGACATGTTTTTTATTTTATTTTTATTTTTGTCCATGGAGCGAAAATTGTGTGAAGATTTCCAAATCTTCTTTTAAATAGCTTATGAGCAACAACAAAAAGTTTGAAAAATTTAAATTGTGCAATGAATGACAAATTGCCTTTGAGAAATTAAAACTGACTCTCTCAACTGCAACTGAAGGTCTATACGGTTATTATTTAAAGTGTTTAATCTATTTGATTTTGAAAAGGTTTACGTTCACTGTGTTAAACTTAAACACATGGCGACTGCATCGGACAATTGAAAATAAATATCCTAACGTTTAGACACTGTCGCAAGGGGAATGCCACAGTGTGTCTACGTTCAGTAGCTTTGCCGGAAAAGTGGTTACCGTTCGGATTTAGTGGTATTCCACTCCTAATAAATAGATATGTTCCCCATTCAGTTCATAAACTGCTAAAGCAGGCAAAAAGGTATGATTCTCAGGCCAGAGAGGGGTGTATGAAAGTGTATGAAAGTGTGTGAAAGATGGTGGTCTGAGAAACACAGAGACAAATAAATTGTCAATCAAACAGCTGTATCTAAATTTATAAAGTGGGCCCACAGGGTAAAATATGCCCACAAGTTAAAATATGACCCACAGGGTAAAATATGCCCACAAGTTAAAATATGACCCACAGGGAAGAAAATATGCCCAATAAAAAAACGGCCATGGATGATTTTGACTAACTATCCTGGGCTGAATTATTGTTGTGGCAGACAGAAACAATGCCACACCTGCACAGCGTATAACTTTGGGAAGGCAGAGAGCAAGCAAGCTTGCCCTGTCCACCCCATACTTAACTTTTCCCTTTTTACAGGATGTCATGATGGACCTCATCGAACAGAACTGGTCTGTTCCAAATGTATAAAATATTATCTTGTTACTGTTTAACATGAAATTTCACAGGTCTCATCAAAAAAGGACGACCGGCCAGACAAGCAGATGAGTCTGGCGACATGATACATGTTGTCACTAACAAAAATACTTAAGGTCTCCATTCACAGGTTGTTCTTGTGGTTCACTCCACAAACAAGGTCCAGTGGAGTGCGGTTGTGATCTGAGGAAAATCTTGCAACTATCAGCCAGGTTGGAGAGCGTGACACCTCCGTCCAAGCATCTCACCTTAAACTACACCAAGCAGCCTCAGCAACCCCAAAAGCCGACGCCAACGACACCGCACACCGTCAAGTGGGGGATCAAGGACGTGCTAGTAACGTACCTCCCTTGCCAGCGAGGGAAAGCCCATTGCAACGGTTCGCAAAGAGTCACCCTGGTGAAGATGGAACGTCATGGGGCAACGAGATGATCAACACACCTGGGAGAAAGATGAGGACCAACTAATGGTTTAAGCTTATTTGTGTGATTTTTATTGATGTTTTATTTGTTTCAATCAAACTGTATGACTGAGAATTGATATAGATCTGAGATTTGAACAATTACTGATTAATTTGAAAATATTTCAGGTACATGTAAATTGGAAAGAGGAAAATCTCTTAATTCTGTAGAGTATAGGGACTCTAACTAGGTACATTAATGTAAAAATAATAATAATCTAGGGACTATTTTCGAAGAAACTTGAGGGTTTTAAAACACTAATGCAGACATCATAGATGCTAAAAAAAAAAATTAATAGTGGCAATAGTTGTTCTCTAATAAGAGAATGGGTGATAAGTTACTTTGCCGGACTAGGTCCGAATGGATAATTGGGTAGGTTTCTATAGCGATTAATTAATGGCTACATTAAATATATTTTAGGTGTTTCCATTTGCTAAAATAGCAAAAGAAAAACTTTCAAAAGGAGATTGATTTTGGGAAACATATTTAATTTCTGGATTATTATCGGTTGAAGAGCTTTATAGCATAACCAAATTTCCAACATATTACTAAATATATTAATGTTTTAATGAAGCCAAAAGCATGAATTAAAACAAATCATGCAGGGAGCACAAAGATAAAACCTAGACCAAGAACAATGTGACCCAAACATGTTAAATTTAAACTATGAAGAAAAATTCTGAAAAACTTAATTCACAATGAAATTACAGATTTAATAATCTGGATCAATGGATCCATTATGAACTATTCCGCATTGCCAAAAAATAGAGACAGGACATGTGATGTCCATCAGTTAATTCTGGGAAAATAAGATGAAGATAAGTACACTGTAAAAAATATTTTTGCAATTTAGTTATTTCAACTTATTTTTATGAGTAGAGATAACTAGATTGTTATGTTTAGTTTTTACTGAAAATAGAATTAGATTGCTTGAAGATAGAATGTTGAGAAGGAGATGAAGATGAGAAGATGGTATGTGTATGAGTAACATTGGAAATAGGTGGTATTTTAATTACAACTTAGGATGCTGATTGAAGGAATATCTTACAGGTATTATAAAGTAAAAGATGAAACATGGTTTGATTAGAGATATCAGGTGGTATTAAAGTCACTGACTTATAATGGGATGATTTGGTAAAGAGCAGGTAAATCATGCAGGTATGGAAAATTGATTAGAAGAATTTAATTTAATATTGGTCGTGTTTGATTACGACCAAAGAGGGGAACTGTCGTGGAATTTTTAAACTGTATATTAAACTAACCATGTTTCTAACATCTAACCTTATTTGAACAGGATGTATTGTATGAAATCAATGGAAAACTTGTGACTTTGACTGTGTGCGTATGTATATGTAAAAATAACATAGTTTGGGAAATGAAACTAGACTCTGTTAGAATCTTGTGATTAGCGAATGAAGTCATCATTAAAACAGTTTGCTTGTGCCAGTGACAGAGGAAAAGGTTGGGGCTTTTGAACCAATTGAACCAATCATATTGAAGGTGACATGTTAGTTGTTTTATGTTGTTGACATGTTAAGAAAAAAGGTTGGGGCTTTTGAACCAATTGAACCAATCATATTGAAGGTGACATGTTAGTCTTATTTGTTTTCTCGATTCTATAAAAACTGTTGTATATGTGTTTTACGGTGGGAGTCTCAATGGAATTTGTCTGAGATCCTCCACCTTGCTTCTTGGGAGAGATTCCCTGAGAACTGCTCGGGAAGATCTCCTGGCCGTTATTAAAGCATTTAGAGGACATTTGCTGATGTTTGTCTGTTAATTTCTGCTGCGCAGCAGGTCAGTTTAGAGAAGCAAGTAAGTTAGGGTAAGAGACTCGGCCAGTTGTTGACGGAAGACGCAAAGAGCTGGAGTATAAAGGTTATTAAGTGTCGATTTGTAGACGCTCTGTGTTGATGAGTAGACGCAACAGTTTTATTCTAAATAGTTGGGTTTAGGGAAAAATCCACTACACAGTCTCAACGTCCACCGGGTTAACCTTGAAGAGTTTTGGGGCAATTGAAAGCCCACGTTAATGCAGAATGATCACTATAAATGTCAAAAGGCCTTCCTTCCAGATAATGTCTCCATTTTTCCACTGCCCAGACCACTGCGAGACACTCTTTTTCAGATGTGGAATAGTTTAATTCTGGTCCTCTCAAGGTTCTGGACACATAGGCTATTACCCTTTCCCCCTCTGGTGTAAGTTGGGAGATAATAGCCCCTAGTCCAACATCACTTGCATCAGTGTGAACCTGAAAGGGTTGACTGAGGTCCGGTTGCATTAAGACAGGTGGATCTTGCAATCTCTGCTTGATAGTCTCCAGACTGATTTGGCACTCAGGAGTTCATTCCAATTTTTTGCAACACCGTTTTTTGCAATTTTTTGGAATGCAACCGGACCTCAGCACTTCCATCACTGTCTGGTTTGGTTCAGCTACCAAATCGGACATCAGGAGACTACAACGGACAGTCCGGACTGCAGAGAGGATTATTGGTGCCCCCCTGCCAACCCTCCAGGACCTGTACTCTTCCAGAGTGAGGAAGAGAGCAGGTAAAATCATCACAGACTCCACTCACCCTGGACACCCCCTGTTTGAACTGTTACCGTCAGGACGGCGACACAGATCACTGGCCACAAGAACATCCAGGCACAGGAACAGTTGCTTTCCACAGGCCATTTCCCTTCTGAACACTTAACATGCCCCCCAAGGCATATGCCTGTAAGTGCAATACTCCCACTGTCTAGTGCAATATTCTCTAACTCAGATGATATTTATATTTATATTATTTAATCTGTAAATGTTATTCGGACTAAACCCAACTGTGACCCTACTTTTTTACTTTTATACTATTTTGATTTTTTTTTAATATATTTTATTCTTAGAATTTGTATTACTATGTTTCTTGTTGTATTTGTATTTGTATATGTGCACTGGAAGCTTCAGTACCAAGAAAAATTCCTTGTGGGTGCAAGCACACTTGGCAATAAAGCTCTTTCTGATTCTGATTCTGATTTTACCCCTTTCTTCTTTAAATGGTTTAAAGGAGCAGTGATGTCAGCAAAGTGAGGAATAAACTTGTGGTACCAACCCGCCAATCCCAAAAAACGTTGGAGTGCTTTAAGGTCTTTAGGAGGAGGATAATCAGCCACCGCCTGGGTCTTTTCCGGATCCACTTCTACTCCTCTCTCTGACACCATGTGTCCCAGGAATTTTAGTTGACGTTTAAAGAAGTGACACTTCTTCATGTTGAGAGTAAGTGAAGCCTGGTTGAGTCTGTGTATAATGGTGTTCAGGTGTTGTACATGTTCTTTTAATGTCCGTGAATAAATTATAATGTCGTCAATAAATACAAAGCAAATCTTCCCCCTCAATTCTGCTAGGATCTTCTCCATCAGCCTCTGGAACGTGGCTGCGGCATTCCTGAGACCATACGGCATAGAACGGAATTGGTAGAGCCCCTGGGTAGTGATAAAGGCAGTTTTACTCCTACTAGCCTCCTCCTTACCACTTGCCAATATCCTGACCGCAAGTCCAATGTACTGAACCAGGGGGCGCCTTCCATGGATTCCAGTATGTCATGGATGAGTGGCATTGGATATGCGTCAGGTAAGGTTTTACTATTAAGCTTCCTATAGTCAACGTAGAACCTGTAAGTCCCATCCGCTTTGGGGACCAGGACTACGGGTGATGCCCATGGAGAGAAAGAGGGTTCGATGATGTTGTCACTTAGCATTTGTTCGACTTGCTCGTCTATTATTTTTTTCTTGAATGGAGAAACTCTGTAAGCCCTAGATTTCACAGGCATTTCATCACATAAGAGGTCTTGTGTTGTTCTACAGATGTTTTCCCAAGCAGCTTGGAAGTGGAATGAGGCCAGGTCTCGATCAGCTTCCGCAACTCCTCCTGGTTGTCGGAGTCCCAGTTGGGAGTAACTCCAGCGACCGGCGAAGCGAGATATGGCTGCCATGTTGAAGGTAAGGCGTAATAAAGACTCACTGTAGCCGAAGTGTGTCCTCTTTCCCCTACCGGAATCATAGCCACTCCTGGACTTATGGTAGCCGTTATAAAGGAGTGATACATATAACCTTTGCCCACTTTCAGCCCATATCTACCTTGGCCTACATCCACGATAGCTTCAGTGGCTCTGAGGAAATCCAAGCCTGCAATCAAGGGAAACGCCAGGTGAGCATCCTTCATGATATATGTATCCACCCCACATACTTTCTCATGCCAGTTGTAACAGATGGTTTTCTTATTGAAAGCTTGATGTACCTTCCCGTATGCCATAATGAACCATTGAAGGGGGACTGGATGGTCAGCATTCGTTTCACCCCCTAACTGTCTCCACAGCTTATCCAGTACAGCCTTCACCTCTTGGCCCCTTATCGTTACCAGCACTACCAGAAGGGAACTTATAGGATGCGTTTGTGCAATCGATAAGCCAGCCAGATTTTTAGAGGTATTACGTTCGTTTGGTCTCTTATGGTTCTTTTCTCTCCCATTCTGACTGTCCACCTTCTGCCGTAATCCTTAGCTCCCATGCAGTCTTTTTCCACCATTGAACCCACTTTAACCAGTTGTTCCACTGTTTTCACTGTTCCCCTCAAACAGCCTGCAACCCTGGGGAAGCGGTTCACCATCTCTTCCTCAGACATATCAGGCTTCCACTTAAGACAGAGGGCTCGGTAATCATAGGCAAAATCTCTCAGACGTTGACGTGGCTGCTGAACCAGAGACCTTAGCTTATCTTCCACTTCGGCAAGATAATCATCTGGTAAAAAGGCATCCATAAATGCCTTTTTGAAAGATTGCCAAACTGTCACCTTACTCCTCTCTGCTTTCACCAGCTCAGCGCGGGTCCTTTCAGAACTGTGCTCAGGGTGCTGACCAGTTCCACACTGGGAAGGGGCCTGATGTCAAGATAGTTCTCGCACTGTTCAATAAAGTTGAGCATATCTGAAGTCTCACAGGACTCGCCAAAAGTAGGAAACTCCAGCCGAATCGGGGGCCGTCCGCAGAAGGACGAGATATTGGGAACAACTGGAGAGGTAGGCACAATAGTTGGAACAGACCTTACAGGAGTTATATCATACGTAGCATTGCTTGTCTTAGAAGGAGGTATATTGACACTAGATGCCGACATGGAAGTTCTATAATCATGACCCGATGTTACGGAGGTAGATGGAGTAATCTATACTCCATCTGGCTGTAATCTAGAAAGAGAAGGACTACTGGTGAATCACAGCTTTTTCATTTGAGTCTCCCATCTTGCATCTCTTCTCAGGAAACAATCAGCAACCATTCTCTCCAACTTTTCTATTGGACGGTGGAAATTATCTTCTAAATCTGCCAAACCAGCGTCCACTGCCTCCCGGAAACTTGTCTCACGATTAAGTGCACTTTCAAATGACTGTTTAAAACCATGTTCATTTGTCTGTACTTTAGCACTAAGGGCCAATAAATCCACTTTGAGTTTGTCAATCTCAGTTTGCATTGTTTGAACATTTCCATTCAACACACAGCTTTCATCATCATCAGATTTTCCTCATCATCGGAAATATACAACGAACTGAGCATAGATGTTATTTCCCCGGTAGGATTACGTCTAGTTACGAATGGACCTGCAGTGAAATCTGCAACTTGTTTCTCATTCGAACCCCTTCTCGATCCCAGTACATTATCATCAGGGTTATCTGTATTTACAGTCAGAGTATGGGTGTCATCATCATTTACATTCTGAATAATTCTCTCATCATTCACATTTGTATCTCCCTCCATAATTATGGACATACAAGAAAACAATATATCACAATGCAACAGTACGTCTCCGGACGGGCCACCACTATGTAACGCTCTGACCGTATAAACAGCCGAGTTTACAAAATAATTAGGACCGCCTGTTCCCGTTATCTGTTCAGTATCAGTTACTAAATTGCAAGAGATCACAAATAACACAAAGAGATATGTTTAGAAAACAACCTCCGTGTATTTACTACTTCACAGAACATTAAATAACAACCCAATACCTTATACAACACCACTATATACAACCAGTTGAGAACGTGTGGGGGTGTGTGTGTACGTGCGAAAAGTCATATAGTCCAGCGTGTATCTACAATGTTAGGATCAGCCTCACCGGTGAGAATGTCAAGTCCGTGAGTGTGATCAATGAACGTGATGACTGGCTTATGTCCTCCGATCAAAGTAATCCCGGCAGCGAGCCAACTAAACACTCCACGGAGGAACGGCGACCCGGCGCTTCCAGGACAGACAAACACGGAATTATCCCCATGCACTCCGGCAGGTTAGAGGATGAGAAGACACTTCTCCCGAAGACCGGCATACCGGTTCCTTATATGGCCAAACTCATAGGCACTTCCTATTTACCGGACGAAACCCACGTGATGAGAAGTCACGCTCAGATCTCGCGTGAACAATAATGAGGTTCCCATACACAATAGTAGAGGCATATACAGCGTATAGAGGAAAGCCGACAAGGTAATTCATAAAGTGACACAACATATTTAGTTATATGGCACTAACCTTATTTAAAACTTCCCTTTATGTGCCACGCTGCAAATTGAGGAAAAAGACCTCCCTTTTTCCATGAGGTCTTGAAGGAAACACAAAAAATCAGGAACTGAGCACTGTAGCGTATGAGCAGATCATTCATTCATTGGTTCTGAATTAATCAATCATGACTCTCTCATTCATTACTTCTAAACACATTCTTTGCTAAGATTACTAAAGCTTTTAACCTCCTGACTCTCAGATGCAAATTATAGCCTGAAAGCCAGAAAGTCTAGGTCAAATTACCCCTTTGACACCTTTTATGGGCCTGCTGAGTCAACGCAGGAAAAGCAGACATTCCACGCGAGTCACGTTGCCAGCTTCAGAGAGATTACGAACTCTCCCTGCACCTTTACGCACACACATACCTGAACTTTGAACATTAACTTAGAATATAAGCATGTCATATGTATACAATATACTTTTGTGTGTTTCCCAGTTCATATTAGCTTCGCATATGATCTTCTAGGTGAAGGAGTGAACTATAAATGCTCCTATTCGTGCATACTAATGTAACTTTGTATCCTTAACTGTTTTATATTTCATTCTTGGTATCTGTTTAACCGTCTCGCTCTGACTGAACCAACCATATACAGGAGATTACAGTAAAATGTATTATTCTATGTGTACCATCTTTCTGGGTAGAAATGTTGAATTCTAAACGCCGTCATAAACTATGTTAATGAACTGTCCGACAGGACAAAGAAAACGTTTCCCGCTTCAGATTCTTGGACAGTCATTGGTTGTTCGCGTGAACCCAGTCTTTCCATAAGAAGACTGACCCCAGAAAGTTTCTCCAGAGCAGAGAGTTGTGTCACGACTCCTTAGGGAGTCTTTCCTCCGTTTTTCTTTTCTTTTCTTTATTCTCTGTCCTTGGTGTCTCTCACGAGTTAACTGTGAAAATTGTCATCCTGACATTTTGCTTTCACTTTCACTTTCTCTCGCTCATCCTCTCTCCCTCTCTCTCCCTCTCTCTCATTCTCATTTCGTTATTCGTATCTTGTATTTGTTTGTGTTCGTATTTTGTGTATGCATACTCGTGTAAATTGTAGTGTTTTTATACTCATAGTCCCATTTATTAAAACAATATATTCCGATTGCTTCTGTTTGCTCAACATTTGAGCAAAGTCCCTGAAACGTCCGATCCAAGCTACAAAAGCTTTACAATTGTGTTACTATTTGTAACCTAAATGTTATAAGAACAGGAAAGTGATTTTCAGTGGCCAGAAAATAGCTTTCTTCGAATAATAAGAAAGAGATAATGTTTGTTGAGAAGTTGATGGGTTAATCTTACGGCCGTTTGCTGGACAAACAAATTGTTTGATAGCTACACTAATTTCCATTAAAAATGATTCTGATAATTGATCTGAGGAATGGACTCTTGATATATTAGTGATTAAATCATAATTCATTATGATGGGTCACTAGTGTATACAATTGATCTAATTTTCGGTTTCAATAATTTTATTAATTCTGTATTGCGAATTAGATGAATCACAACCCCGATTCATCAATTTTGATTCCCTATATCAATTGAGCTAATACCTAGATTCGTTACAGCACTGATAAGATGTGAGACCACGCCCATCGCACCACCCTTCGAACACTTGCCACTTACAGCCATATAAGGACCGTGTAGAAACGGCCCTGGCATTCTGTATAGTAGCTCTCACACGCGGCCAAAGCCCCAGTGCTCTTAGGTTCGTCCTCTCACGGGCCAGGCCCAGAGAGCCACCCTGTCTGGGTGTGGGTGATAAATCTCCCCGTTCGCTTGGGACAATAGGTCCGTGCGAGGGGGGAGCGCCATGGCTCGGCGTATAACAGAGGGATTATCTCCGCCAGCCACGGTGCTTTGGGCCACCTGGGTGCTATCAGAATGAGAGACAGGCCCTGCTCTCTCACCCTGGCCAGTGTGGGAATTATCAGGCACAGGGGAGGAAAGGCATACAGCAGCACTCTGGGCCATGGGTGGGCCAGTGCATCTACCCCGAGGGGCGCGTCCACGTCCTTTAATGAGAAGAACATAGGACAATGGTAGTTTTTGCGCGAGGAGAATACATCTACGGTTGCCTGTCCGAATCTCATCCATAACACTACCTGCTAACAGATCTACTATTGCGGGTGAAGTCGCCAATCTCCGTAGATTGGGTTTCCCCTTGATAGAAGATCCGCGCCTCTGTTCAGAATGCCTGGAACGTGAGTTGCGCGTAACGACAGGAAAACCCGTCTGCTCCACACCAAAAGCTTGTAAGCTAGAGCGTGAAGTTTCGACGAGCGCATGCTGCCCTGACGGTTGATATAAGCCACAGCCGTGGTATTGTCGCACCGTACTAGAACGTGATGTCCCTGCAGGCAAGGCAGAAAATGATTCAGAGCTTTCCAAATGGTTAAAAGCTCTAAATAGTTTGTCAAGTCAAGTATATTTGTATAGCGCTTTTCACAATACAGATTGTATCAAAGCAGCTTCACAGTATTAAATTAAAATAATACAACAAAGTTTGTTTCAACAGGAATTTATTGATTGATAAAATTAAATATCCCCAAAATATCCCCAACTGAGCAAGCCAAAGGCAACAGTGGAAAGGAACCGAAAAACTTCATCAAGTGGCCTAATGGTGTCCTAAAACTCCATCAGGTGACCTAATGGAGAAAAAAAAACCTTGGGAGAACCCAGGCTCAGTCGGGGGCCAGTTCTCCTCTGGCACTTATGAGCTAGAGGCCGGATTGTAGTTTGAACTGTAAGATTATATGAATGCCTGGCTGAAGAGATGCGACTTTAATCTAGTGTTAAACTGGGAGAGCGAGTCTGAGCAACGAACAGCATCAGGAAGACTATTCCAGAGTTTTGGAGCAAATGTGAAAATGCTCTTCCTCCTTT